>LPNX011124449.1:0-27816 GCA_001517045.1 Pseudotsuga menziesii
GGGGCGGTAAAAGGTAGGGACAAGAGGAGGGGGGATTAGAGGTAGTGAGAGTAGGAGCGGGGGTTAGTAATATTTATGGGAAAGAGGGGAGCATGGGGGACATAAATTAATTTTAGTTTTGGTATAACTTACAAAACCAAACTCATTGTAGTAGTTTAAAATGTGCACGCATTATTCTTCATTATAACGAGCACGAGATTTTTATAAATTCAAAAATGTATTCCCTCCAAATGATAAGGCAGAGCCTCCATCGATGCTTGTATGGCGTTCTTATGCCTATGTGTCTGCTTTGGACTTTTCTTTGGATTAAACATGCCTATGCCTTGGAGTATCATAAAAAAATGGCTAATTCATCATTATATCTAAGTTTTCAATATGATTGTGTTTAGCCGTTGGTTACAGTATGCTACACACCTCTATTTTTTATGAAATTTTAGAAACATATATAGTTTTTTTTACAGATTCCAAATATGTAAATTTTAACAAGAATAAATAATTTTTTCTTTTTTTTTGTTATTTATCTTCTGTCATCACTCCTCAACTCAAAAAACACACTATTAGGGTTTCTTCCATAACTCTTTCATTTCTCAACCATTAAAAAAAAACATTGTATGGTGCACTAAAGAACTCCGACCTCTACATACTATAAAAAACCCATTTTCAAATAATTGCATTAAGACATTCAAACGTTGCACCCACAATTGACGTACCATTTTCGAGGTTTGATCTCTTACATAATTATTAAAAAAAAGAAAAAATATTTTTATTATTGGAAAAAAAGTCTTGCACTTGTACTATATGTTCTCTATATGTATACCGATTTTCATAAGTTTATTCCATCATTTAGTCACTCAGAGGTGGCACCCACAAAAACATATACCTTATAATTTGTTCCAAAAATAAAAAGTGCCTGTTCAAAAATATCTAACATTAGATAGTTAACAACATTTTCAATAGAAAAAAATTATATATTTGGAAATGTCACTCAATTTCCTACATTTCTTGTTTTTTACTCATCGCAAGATTCATTGTGTTAGTGTCTCAGAATATCCATGCAAGTTGATGGATGCCTATTTTTTCAGTTTTCTATTGCATCTAACGTGTCAAATAGACCCTCATCAGCTTGCACACACCCATAATTTCTTTAGAAATTAGGGTGGGAAATGAGGTTAGGAAGGTAGTTGGAATGGCATTAATTCCATCAATTCCTAAGTTCATTCGCAGGCATTTTTGTATGATTTTTACCAAAAATGGACCTCGATCAAGGTCGTAGCTCAATCAAGGGTTTCATAATTACCTCGAATGAGGTTTTAACGGTAGCTCGATCGAGGGTTTATTAGACCCTAAATCAAGGGTTTAATAAACCCTCGATTGAGCTTATGTGGAAACATCGATTGAGGGATTTTAATACCTTGATCGAGCTCCATACCTCAATCGAGGGCCTAAAAAATAGAGAATTATCCCTCTTACAAGAAAATTAATGTTTCTTTGTTCCTTCTAGGGGTGTAAAACTTGCCATTAATGGCACATAATTGAGCGGAGTTCATACCACTAGATTCATCACTGAATCCTCTATCCATTGAGGTATCATGCATGCGTTTTGGCATTCATATGGGTTTTTTTAAATTAGTTCTAAAACTTACACTTAGAAAACCTAACAACAACTTTGAAGCAGCTCAAAGAAAAATACGCAGGGTAAAAAATACACATCCAGAAATTTCTTAAAAATGTACATCCCACACATCGACGTCTCCTCTTCAAAATGGTTTATTTGGTTTTTCAATTTTTTAAAACAATGATAAAAAGATGGGATTGACACACATGTGTATAAAATGATGCTGAAATCAAATGTGGTCACTTTCGAAAAATAAAAAATAATTGTATTTGTGAAATAAATTAACAAAAAAATATGGAGACACGGTGCATTTTGTGTAGATCATGCTCATATATAATGTAAGGTTGAATTATTGGGGTGGGACATGAGGAAATTATTAACTTCTTCGAATTTTTAAGGTCACATAATTTATTAAATGCGAAATTTCACAGATTAAATGACATCAAAATAATTTTTTTAAAATACCATTGGGAACCCAACATTATATTCTACAATTTGTTTTTTTACTTCAAGTCAAAATTCACATGGAATATATGTGTTTTGAGGGCTTCTATCTAGAACATGAGTAAAACATCAGGTTTTCATCGCCAAATTTGGACAGAACGTGTTACCCACCTTCATGGAATCACCCGGGGAAAACATAGAAAAATAAAAAAATAGCTTTGGTAGGATGGGATAAGGTGTGCCATCCAAAGGGCACGGTAGTTTTAGGCCTCAAGGATTCAGAGATAATAAGCGAGGTCCTAAGAGCCAAAATATGGTGGAGGTGGTGTAACCATACAAACGAGTCGTGTGCTAATATGTGGCATATGAAGTATACCCAAGACAAGTCAGGAAATGATTTTATCAGGATAACTAACGAGAAAACGGTATCCCACATATGGATGAGTACCTAATAAAATAAAGGTCTTTCTCATGACCTAAGCTTTTGGGAAGTAAAAAATGGCCATGAAGCAAATTTTTGGGATGATTCATGGAATCAATTTCCCAAGCTTACAAACAACCCCAAATGGAATATGGGAAGGGAAAGAGATTTAGGAGAATGAAGGATCATAGTGTTCCAGTATTGGTACGAGCTTAAACCAATAGTGGGGACTACAGGGAATGGCAAGGACAAGAATGGTGGGAATGCTTATGTCATGTCCCCATCCCTTAAACCATCGAAGAGGACGCGACAAACACCACAAACAGCCGAGAAAACAGCCCCATGAACATATACAACATCAAAGCTGGAATAAAAAATTACAAGCATACACGGATGCAGAATGAATCAACATTCAGCGGAAGCAACACACATATATTTCTAGCATAAATCATGTTCATCATAATTCCTTATACAATAGATATAAAATTGCAGAGACAAAACAACCAAGATTACTTATCTTTTGATGAAGAGTCCCGCAACCAGCTACGTCGCTGCAACGTTCCACCCAACCATAGGCCAGCGTGCTCATCAATCTCTCAGCAACACTGCCACCCCTGAGCTGGGCATAATTCCTCCAAGGACAAGGGTCAATGCAGGCTTACATATAGCCAAGGGACACAATCGGAAACCAACACCACTGGGTTTATTAGGCCATCAACAAACCGGCCAAGCCAGCACATTCCAAAGGACAGCCACTGCATACCAGCAGTAAAACAACCCTTCATAGCCCTGTGAAGAAGCAAAGACAACCAGGGATAATCCCAAACAAATGATGAGCATAGCTCAAGCCCACAAGGAAACACAGAGTTGTTCTTGGCCCTAACGTGGCCAAAACAACTCAACAACAACACCCAAAGAATGTCTGCAACCTCAACAACCAAGAAGCAACCCCCAGGCCAGGGTGGATCAACAACCCAAGCACACAATGAAACTATGGAGACCTTACATAGTCCCAAACATATCAGCGAACAGGGGGGAGAAGCAACAGCCCCAAAATGAAAACTAGTGAGCATAGCTCCACTAAGAATGCACAGTGGCCCAAAACGTAATTGGACACCATAGCCAACAAAAGGCAGGGAGCATGACAGCTCCCGTCCCACAATGAAATAGTGGAAGAATACATAGTCCGACAATGGAGAGAACAGACTCTCGACGTGGATGGAAGGAAAGAACAACTGTGGACCACAATTGACAGCACACACGGCCATAATCGATAGGGGAACATTTACTTACCACCGATCTGGTGTGAAACACACAGGCATACCGCCTAGAGCGGGAGGAAACCAATGCAGAACTCTTGTGCATGAGGAGAATGAGCAAAACTTCTGCCCCTGTGTGAGAGTGAACAACTCCACTCTTGCATGCGGATGAACAACCACGTGAGGAAAGAGCAAACTGTCTCTCTGCGCGTCCCTGCGTGAGAATGAACAGACCTCCACGTGAGGAAGAACTGAACCTTCTCTGTGTGTGAGGAAGATGAACAGACCATCGAGAGAACAGGGGAATGGAGTCGTGGGAGGGAGGAGTGAATGCAGTCATGGGTGGAGTGGGCATGTGGGAAAGGGACTGACAGTCCTGTCACCCCACTCCCAAAAGCAATAACTACCCCCAACCACCAGCAGCCATAACTGCCTCAACTACTCCACCAAAACAATAAAGAGGTTGGAAGAGGTTGGATGAGACAAGAAAGGTGACAAAACAACAAGGTGGAAACACATGGGTTTTTCCCCCATAAACCAAGGTTTGACATCCCCCACAACCTTATCCTTTGGAACCATGCCTTTTTCATTCAACGTTGCACTGCCATAGCTGGTTGTGGTTTTAGTTTTAATTGATGTGCGTATTTACATGATGCCGAATTATAATGTGCCAAATGGCATGATAAACCATCGTTAACTATCCCCATTACCGAAACACACACACAACCAAATCGATGGTGGGGATTTTTCCTTGAGCTCCTCACCATGATTAATTACAATATATACATCATGCAAACGAGGTCAAAACCGGGGACATTACATTCCCCTCCCCCTTGGAGTAACACCGTCCTTGGTGTTCCATTACATATATATACAATACATATATAATTGCACATCAAAGTTTCAAAATTGCAGATCTGTCCCATGTTCAATCATTTATGTTGAATGTTCAAGACCAAGCCCCTCGGCTTCCATGGACTTCTCCTGCTGGTTGTCAGCTTCCAGCTGATCCCGAAGTCTAGGAACTTTGCAGCTATTGCCTTCATCATGTTCCCTCATTGGGTAGTACCGGCGTAAATCATGTCCTCTGCATCTCCAGCATCTCACTGGCTGCTTCATCTTTACCTGCTCAATTTCCTTTGAGTCTTCATGCCTGGACCGTTTCTTATCGGGTCGCTTGGACAATTGTCCCATTGCTGACCCACCTTCCTTTCCTTTGCCAATTGCTCCCAGAAGGCTTTTCACCTCCCTTTTCAAACCAATAGAGTCTTGCAAAATCTAGTGGTTCATTTCGCTCTGCCTTCTTTGTATCTTGAGCATCTCCCCAAGGTTCTCTTGGGTCTTGGCAATCATTTGAAGGTGACTTCCAGCTAAGTCCAACAACTTTTGATCTGCTGCCATGATCAATGTGCACCACCTGGTTTCACTCTTCTCACCTGTGAAATGCACCATTGAAATTTTATCGGACCAAGCATAATATAGACATTAAAATCAGTCAGTTAATTACCCAATGGGCATGACAGTCCAAGCCTCATCAAGGAGACTTTCATATTTTTCATTCCTTCCCAACAGGCACACGAGCTCATTCATGTCCATTCTTGGGCAGGGAATTAACCATTCCAGCAGTCACAATTTACTTTAAGCAAATACACACATTTCATTTCAATCATACATGCATTAAACAATCCTTTGTTTTCACAATGCATAAATGTATATGTATATATATAATCAAAAGGCAAGAGAGAGAAGTAAGAGTTTTTCCCCTCTTTATTTTGTTCCATCCTGGAACCCACACCATCACTGTGGCTTTTCATGCTCTCAACCTCTTTCACTTCACCGTGAATGTTGGACCAATCTTTCTTGGTCATGACACTTAGTGTCTCCGGTCCGTTCTAGACCTCGAAACCATGGAGTCTCTCCACATGGTTTTTTTTTTTTTCTCAACTACTAGGAACCTCACGGTCTCACTAGCACCTTTTTCATTGCCACTCAATCCGAGCTTTCCAGGACAGTCATATGTCCACGTGCACCCCTAGGATGCTCGCATAGTCCTTGCTTCCAGCGATACCTATATCCAAACATTGAATAGATTCACATGTTTAGTTTATTCTCATCGGTTTTATTTCTAAAACAAGAGCTTAAAACATCATAACCAAATCATATACACATGTATATTCTTAAGCAAAGTAATCCAACACTTATCTGTATTGTGCGTTTCCTCGTTCGTCCACAGGTTCCTGCTTCGCCTTGCAAGCCTTGGGATTGCCTATGGACTTAGATGTCAGGTCAGCACGCAGGCTGTTCCACAACATCAAATATTTAATGTCCAGCCAACACACACTCATGTAGACTGGGCTTGGAACTTTACCATGACCATTTCTAGGTCTAGGATCTACTATGGATCCTCAGGCATATCACAGCCCATCATGCACTTATACCAACATACACTTATATCAACAATAACACATACACTTATACCAACAATAACCCTTACTCCGCAACCCCTCACAACAACCATTTACCATTTACCTTTACTTTTACCTTTAGCCTGCCAACACAAGCAACACAAGCAATACAAGCAAACTCATCAGCGTTATTGCTCTAAAGCTGTAATCACATTTCATATCATTCGGTCATAATGGATACTAAATCAAAACATGTTTTGCATATGGAATTTAATAATTAAACATGCATATTCATAGCAAGGGTCACGGAACACTTATCCATTTGTCGTCACAGTATGCCTTTATATCGGTTAGGCACCGTCAAGGAGTTGGGAAAGGCTGAATGCTAAGCTGGTGAGCTCGTTGCAGAGCTAGGAACACCTACACCAGAACTAGCCTAACTTCTAAAACACCCACACACACCCAACACAAGGAGTCAGTCCCTCAGGCCCTGCATTCCCTTCCAGTGCTATCCCGAGGTTGTGGAGAAGAAAGTCAGCCCTCTAGCTCTGTCTGTGTGGTTTCCAATCTCCAAATTTAAGCAAACCAAGCCCCCACACCTGCTTCCTTTTAAGTTTCATATACACGCATGTCTCACCGACATAATCTATACCATCTCACTCATGTTACTACCTAACATGCGGTGTAGATGAGACATTTCCAAAATGTCCAATGGCATTTCACCCAAAACCCATTTCTAAGGGAAAACCTTCCCATGAAGTTTGGCTCTTGCAGGTCATCACACATGATCTTCCTGCAGTGTGTATCCCTGACACATTCATAAAATAGCCAAACAGACAATCATTACCTGATAATACAATCCAACTGATCATTCCATAACCAAGCAATGACATTAGCAATCCAATTCAATAAGAATTTGCAATTCTATCTATTATAGAAATTGACTTGCTCAATTGTGGGTTTCTTGTAAGCAACACTACTATGCCCATTATAATTTTATGCTTACTATCATAAAATGAATACCCACTCACCATGCGTCCCTCCTGACACAATCTTACATAAGCCAACAATTATTAGTAGTCATTAGCACTTCTTAAATCCGAAATTCACAATTCAAATTTAACAACCCATCAGCTATTTTCACAACCATGAGACTCTTCTCATAAAGTTTGGTTCTTTTATATGGTAGATTCTGGCATTGGTCAGGGTCTTACCTCTCACTGCCATGCTCGAATAATCTACCTGAAACATGAGTTTCAATCAACCAAACACAATCTTATGCAAGCCAACAATGGCTAGTGGTTGTCAGCAATTTCTCAAATCCGAAATTCACAATTCGAATTTCAACAACCTATTATGCATACCAACTATTTTTACAACCATGAGACTCTTCTCATAAATGGTAGATTCTGGCATTGCTCAGGGTCTTACCTCTCAATGCCATGCTCGAAATAATCTACCTGAAACATAAGCTTCAACATCCAAACACAAGCTTATGCAAGCCAGTAGTGACTAGTAGTTGTCAGCAATTCCTTAAATTTGAAATTCACCATTCAAATTTAATAAGCTCTTTCACATGGTACATTCTGGCATTGGTCAGGATCTTACCTCGCACTGCCATGCCCGAAATAATCTACCTGAAACATGAGCTTCAATCAACCAAACACTTGGTAAGTCTGGATGCATATAACCTTTTCATTGCTACAACTATCACTGAAGCATTTTCAGAATTTAAAAACAATTCAAATACTTCTAGCTGTTAGTCACATCAATATTATCAAAGCTCATTTACTGCATGCAATCATCATCATTGCAAGGCATAGTCATATCATTCATGTAATTAAATGAAATGTTCAGATACTCCTTACTTCACAAGCATATCATTCATACCACCTTGCTCTTCCATAGAGCAGTTCTGGAGGCCAATTGATCATGACTATCCTGCATTCATAACAACCTTTGAAACAGTTCCAGAATTATCATTAATTCATCATTTCAATCATTAGTCATTCATAATATCGCATGCATTCATCTCAATGCATTCATCATACCATGCATGGCCTAACCATGTCCACTTCATATAGGATGTGTTACTATAATCCACGTCATCAACATATATAGGCATGACACCTTTCAATATTCCAAGATTCTCATGGTATGAGGTCTCTCACCTTTACCAATCCATGGAATTTGTCATAAGCAAACTCTTACCTGCATGGGTCTTACTTACACCCTTGCCGTGACCAATTTGGTTAGTCCTTTGCAGGAGATTGCAGATTTTGCTCACCAACTTTTATCTTGGACTTGTTGCCTTATCCCTTTCCTCATAGGGTTGCTGGTCAAGATTTTAAATAGCAGCAACATATTCCTCCAGGTCCATGTCATCGTTGCTTTTTCCACTAATTCCACATCAACACAATGATTATCATTAGTGGTTCATTATAAATATATAATTTCCAATATCCTTACCAACATGCAATATCCTATGCATGCAATACATATCCTCATGCATTTCATGCATAAAACTTAGGAAATGTAACATAGTTAGCAACACAGGGTTTTAAGGAAAACTTCCCTTTTTCAAATCCCTCATCCTTGCATGGAATTCCTCTTCCACGCAACAATTGGTTGACTTCATAGTCTTGCTACCTCTGGGCATGCAATTGTCTAGATTTGTCGATTTGATAGCAGCGACCAATCTTTAGCACTTTGCTGCTTCATGCTCAGATTCTGGTGACTTACCCTTGTTCCCCACTGGATAAGATTTCCAACGCCTATCCACATGCTTCATTCCGACCTTGGATGTGAAAACCACGCCACTTCTAAGAGTGAAGACTTTCACCAAATCTCAGGCAAAACACACAACTGTATTTTGGTCCAGAATGCTAACTTCAGCCACCTCATTTTCGATGCACCATTCATCTTTCATGAATTTTGGGTTTAACTAATTTTCCCAAAACATAGAATTTTCTTTTCACAAGGATGACTGTCTCAAGGGGACGACGGGGGTCAAGGGGGCTTGCCCCCTTATGGGCAGCGCCCTCGGTTTTTTTTTTGTAAATCTTTGATTTTTCGCGCAATCTAGTGCATTAGATTGCTACCATTTTTCTCCTTTTCATCCCTGTAATCTCACTGAGAAACATTAAAAAATCCCACTGGAAAACAGTCAAATTCTGCTAGAAAAATCCCACAAAAAACTCAAATTTTCCCTTGCACAGGATTGAATCTCATTTCCCTTAATATTCCACAGAATCGGCTCTCGGAACCACCAATTCCTCTGCTGAATTGGCTGTCGGAAGCTCTTGTGCTTCGGGTGGTTTAGTCATTTAGGCAGCCACAACGGCGGAACACGATCTCTAATTTTCTTCCAATCGGTGGCGCAACCTGATCGGGGTCGGTAGTCTTTCTCATCAGAAGACTCAATGCTTTCTGCTTCCGCAACCACGGTGCACAAACCACTTTCTCTTCCGATTAGTGAACTAACTTTTGACTAGCATCGGCGTCAGCAGCCTTTTCACATCGGAAGACTTAGTGCTTTCACTTCCGCAACGGCGGCTCATGAACCACTTCCCCTTCCGACGGCCAATCGTTACTTAGAAAAATTTCAATCTTTTGAACTTTCTTTCACGGTGTCGCCTATCTTTCTAATCGGTTGGCTAGTGTCTTTGGCTTCTGCAACGGCGGAACGCCAAACCACTATTTCTTCCGACTGGCCGTTGTTTTCCTTAGAAAAATTTTAAACTTTTCGGCGTCGGTGGTCCTTTCACATCGGATGCATAGTGACTTTGACTTCCACAACGGCGAAACATGAAACGTTGTATTCTTCCGATTGGTGGCTTTTCACATCGGAAGGCTTAGTTCTTTGGCTTCCGCAACGGCAGACGCACGAGCACTTTCTTCCTCGTCGGACGCCTAGTTGCTTTTACATCTGCAACGGCGAACGTTGATCCACTAATTTCCTCCGAACCTCTCTTCTTTTCTTCCACTGGCGGCATGCCTTCGTCTAACTCTTCTGCTACGGTGGAAGTCCACTCCTCTAAGTGCTTCGATGATCCGACTGAATAGACTGCTCAATACTTAGGAAATTTTTTTGAAGTTTGCTGCTGTTCTGCTGGACATAGAAGGTAATTCTACCTTCTGTCACTGCATCCTTCATGGCCCATAGAGGCCCATTGTTGCAACCTTAGCTCTGATACCATACGGTCACGTCCCCATCCCTTAAACCGATGAAGAGGACGCGACGAACACCATGAATAGTCGGGAAAACAGCCCCATGAACATATACAATATTAAAGCTAGAATAAAAACTTACAAGCATACACAGATGCAAAATGAATCAACATTCAGCGGAAGCAACACACATATATTTCTAGCATAAATCATGTTCATCATAATTCCTTATATAATAGATATAAAATTGCAGAGACAAAACAACCAAGATTACTTATCTTTTGATGAAGAGTCCCGCAACCAGCTACGTCGCTGCAACGTTCCACCCAACCATAGGCCAGCGTGCTCATCAATCTCTCAGCAACACTGCCACCCCTAAGCTAGGAATGATTCCTCCAAGGACAAGGGTCAATGCAGGATTGCATATAGCCAAGGGACACAATCGGCAACCAACACCGCTGGGTTTATCGGGCCATCAACAAAACAGCCAAGCCAGCACAGTCCAAAGGACAACCACTGCATACCAGCAGCAAAACAACCCTTCATAGCCCCGTGAAGAAGCAAAG
Source organism: Pseudotsuga menziesii (assembly GCA_001517045.1). Classification (NCBI taxonomy): domain Eukaryota; kingdom Viridiplantae; phylum Streptophyta; class Pinopsida; order Pinales; family Pinaceae; genus Pseudotsuga; species Pseudotsuga menziesii. The sequence goes on from LPNX011124449.1 coordinate 10,881, forward strand.
ACGACCAGGGATAATCCCAAACAAACGATGAGCACAGCTCAAGCCCACAAGGCAACACAGAGTTGTTCTTGGCCCTAACGTGGCCAAAACAACTCAGCAACAACACCCAAAGAATGTCTGCAACCTCAACAACCAAGAAGCAACCCCCAGGCCAGGGTGAATCAATAGCCCAAGCACACAATGAAACTATGGCAACCTTACACAGTCCCAAACATATCAGTGAACAAGGGGGAGAAGCAACAGCCCCGAAATGAAACCAGTGAGCACAGCTCCACTAAGAATGCACAGTGGCCCAAAACGTAATTGGACACCATAGCCAACAAAAGGCAGGGAGGGACAGCTCCCATCCCACAATGAAATAGCGGAAGAATACATAGTCTAACAATGGAGAGAACAAACTCTCGGCGTGGACGGAAGGAAAGGACAACCGCGGACCATAGTTGATAGCACACACGGCCATAATCAACAGGGGAACATTTACTTACCACCGATCTGGTGTGAAACACACAGGCATATCGCCGAGAGCGGGAGGAAACCAATGCAGAACTCTTGTGCATGAGGAGAATGGGAAAGAATTCCGCCCCTGCGTGAGAGTGAACAGCTCCACTCCTGCACGCGGATGAACAACTACGTGATGAAAGAGCAGACCGTCTCTCTGCGCGTCCCTGTGTGAGAGTGAACAGACCTCCGCGTGAGGAAGAACCGAACCTTCTCTGTGTGTGAGGAAGATGAACAGACCATCGAGAGAATGGGGGAATGGAATCGTGGGAGGGAGGAGTGAATGTAGTCGTAGGTGGAGTGGCCGCGTGGGCAAGGGACTGACAGTCCTATCACCCCATTCCCAAAAGCAATAACTGCCCCCAACCACCAGCAGCCATAACTGCCTCAACTACTCCACCGAAACAATAAAGAGGTTGGAAGAGGTTGGATGAGACAAGAAAGTTGACAAAACAACAAGGTGGAAACACATGGGTTTTCCCCCCATAAACCAAGGTTTGATATCCCCCACACCCTTATCCTTTGGAACCATGCCCTTTTCATTCAACGTTGCACTGTCGTAGATGGTTGTGGTTTTAGTTTTAATTGATGTGTGTATTTACATGATGCCGAATTATAAAGTGCCAAATGGCACGATAAACCATCGACAACTATCCCCATTGCCAAAACACACACACAACCAAATCAATGGTGGGGCTTTTTCCTTGAGCTCCTCGCCATGATTAATTAGAATATATACATCATGCAAACGGGGTCAAAACCAAAGACATTATAGCTTAACAACCGTAGAAGAGACAAAGGAGATACATGACATGCTCAATGATAGATGCATATAAAGAAAAGAAGAAAAGTAAGTTAATGTGGGATTAATCTCCGAGGGGAGTATTGAGTATAAATAAGGCTTAAAACATAAAGACCAGAAGTAGGGAAACCCGTGAAGATATTTGGATAAAGATATGGATCATGAATGCTTGGAAAAAAAATGCCACCTTCAACTAGATGGTAATAAAGAGAATAAGTTTTATGGAAAACAATATAAGAAAAAAGGATTTTGAGTGCCCTATGTAGTGCCCCCTGTGCCACAATGAAGAGGAGAAAATTAGCCTCCTTCTCGATGAATTCCCCTTCTCCTTGGATCTCTAGGATTGGGAGGAGATAATTTTTAGTAGATATGATAGATTCAAATGCCATTCATATCAAATGCTCAAGAACTGGAACATAAAATAATCTTAAAATCATACCTTCAACTTGATTTGGGAAATGTTCCCAAGGACTTTGTCATGGGTTCTATGGAAGGAGAGGAACAATGAAATCTTAAATGACAAGAAATCCACAACATTCATGAGACAATGAGGAATAATCAATGGATGTACAAGGACAAGGAGCTATTAAAAGGGAGGCCTGAATAGTAGAAGGTTGGGGGCTTAGTAAATACGACTTATGGGGGATACGAAAGAGAGCTTTGTTCCTTCATACAGTTAGCCTAATTTCATGGTATCCACCCCCAGAAGGAACTTACAGATTAATTTTGAAGGAGGCTCAAAAGGAAAGTGTGGTCTGGTGAGGTATGGTGGAGTCTGTAGGGACTCCACATGGGTGATCCTGTATGTTTACTACGATTCCATTGGTCTCAACTCAAAAAATACAACAGATCTAGAAGGCCTCCTATAAGGCCTCAGGATTGTTTCCAAATCTGGATGGCTGTCAATGAAGGTGGAAGGAGACTCTCAAGTCATCATCCATGTTGCCAAAAATTTAACCAATGGGTAAAAGGTGAGGAAAGTGGGAACCGAATCGCACATACTGAAAATATTGGAAACATTGGGAGCCCCACTGTCCATGAAATGTTCTTGGAATTTCATCCGCGTTAGGAGAGGCGCTAATAAAGTTGATGACCTCATGGAAAATGTGGGTGTAGGAGGAGGAAATTGCATTAGAGAAGGAAAACTGCAGGATATTGAAGGTGTGCTTTGGGTAGACCAATGCCACCATCTAGCCTACAGTGATAACATGGTGATAGGATGGGAAGGAATGGTTGAGCAGGGGACTTGTAGCCATCTCACAATCCCACAACTCCATGGGTTATATTCATCTCACCTATTGTAATATCGGTGGAGCAAGGAAAATCAAAGGACATCCCATCTCTGTCCATGATACAGGTTGACACTCATTACAGTTGCAGAGGATATTCGGTGAGGATACAATAAGGTTCTCACCTGAGTATTTTGGGAATCAAATTATGAATAATATCAAGACTGGTACAACATAAGAAGTTCAACGGAAAGTCAAGACTGTTGAAATAATGAACCACCCAGTTGTTAGTTTTTCATCATATAAGCTAGCATTATGATCTTAGGATCTTTTAACTGAGAGAATAACAAGCACAACAATAAAACATAAGCACATCACAAGAGATAAGAGACACAAATATTTTCCTCGGGGAAACCATAAAGGAGAAAACCCCGCAACTTCCTCAGAGATAGAAACGACACAAAATGGTAAGACCCCAAAACAGTAAGATGTACTCCCAACATCAGCAGCCTCTCTCTCTCACACTGAGAGAGCTTCTCCTCTCTCACTCATGTGCCCTCAATGAGTGAGTGTAAGTGTTACAAGTGATAAATAGAGAGGCTCTCACTCTCTATTTATATTCTTCTATTCACTTGAAGTGCACTCCAACATGTCAGCCTCACTTAACAATTACTTACTAGAGCTGACATCTCTAGGAGTGTCTAATAACCCTAGTGCCCCACCACTTGTGGGGACTTTGCCTCCTCCGACCAATAGGAGGGTAACACAATGGTGGGGACTATTGCCCTGACTTACAATGACTCACCTAGGTCCGACTTCACTAGGATAGTCTAATAACCCAAGGGCCCCACAACTATGGGGACTTTAACCCTTTACCAATAGGAGGGTTATCCACAATGACTTGAAATGACTTTCTCATTATAGAAACTTCCCGATTGGAACATCAGGGCATGACATGACTCAAATACATCCCGGAATAAACATCGGGTTACAATAGATAAGAAATACAAGTGAATAAATTTCGAAGTTACAATTACATCAACACTCCCTCTTAACTAGGAAGGTATTCTCTCGACACAATTTATTAGCACAAGTCTTCTTCTCTGTATCATTTGAATCATCATTGAGTTCTCGTCATATTCATCTTTAGTCATCTTTCATCTGGATCTGGATCATCTCTCGATCTGGATCATCGTCACTGGATCATACTCGATCTGGAACATCACTAGATCTGGATCATCACTCGATCTAGATCATCATCACTGGATTGGATCTGGATCATCACTTGATCTGGTTCATCATCACTGAATCTAGATCATCACTCGATCTAGATCATCATCACTGCTGGATCTAGATCATCACTCGATCTGGATCATCACTGCTGGATCTGGATCATCACTCGATTTAGATCTCTCAGAGTCATCATAACTGGATCTGGATCATAGCTCGATCTGGATCTCATCTGGTCATCATCATGTGTGTGCTATCTCGTCATAGGAAGTTCTACAGAGCCAGCCTTCTTTCATGCTAGTTGTAGGCCTAGCCAATAGGTAGGTCTTCGCCCAGCACTTATATCTAACCTACTCATCAGAAAGGCACACCCAGCACTTACATCTGACCTACTCATCAGAAAGGCATGCCCATCACTCACATCTGATCATGTTGTAAACTACAATCACATTAGAAAGGCCCTGCACTCACATCTATCATGGAAGGAACTGAATCCTCTCACCAAGATAGAATGGCTTGCCCTTACATTTGACATGGAAGGAACTTAATCCTCTCACCATGAAAGAATGGCCCACACTTACATCGGCCATGGAAGGAACTTAATCCTCTCACCATGACGGAATGGCCCGCACTTACATCGGCCATGGAAGGAACTTAATCCTCTCACCATGATGGAATGGCCTGCACTTACATCGGCCATGGAAGGAACTTAATCCTCTCACCATGACGGAATGGCATGCACTCACATCTGACCTGGAAGGAACCAAATCCTCCACCCTCGTGAGAAAGGCCCCCAGTCCCAGACTAAGCTACCTGGTAACTGACCAGGTGCCTCCACTCTCCCGGAGAGTGGCAGTTTCCCTTACATCTGTCCTACTCGACAGAATGGCCAAAACTCACATCTGACATGGGAGGAACCTAATCCTTTAGCAATGACAGAATGGTTCAGCCCTTACATCTGACCTGCTTGTCAGAATGGCTATGCATCTCAGCACTCATATCTGACATGGAAGGAAATGAATCCTCTCACCATGATAGAATGGCTCAGCCCTTGCATCTGACCTGATCGTCAGAATGGCTTTGGATATTTAGCACTCATATCTAACATGGAAGGAACTGAATCCTCTCACCATGACAGAATGGCTCAGCCCTTACATCTGACCTGCTCGTCAGAATGGCTTTGGGACTCATCACTTTCCCTTGGAGGAAACCTCGATATGGAGAACACCAAGCTTCTCCCTGAAGTACTCAAACTTCACTCTGGCTAATGGCTTTGTCAACACATCAACTATCTGTTCCTCCATCGCAACATACTGGAGCTTCACTGCTCCTCTCTGCACCATATCCCTGATATAGTGATACTTGATCTCGATGTGCTTCGACTTATCATGGAACACTGGATTCTCTGACAACTTCACACAACTCTGGTTGTTGCAATGTATACATGTAGCATCCAACTAGAGATCAAATATATTAGATAGTAGCTTCCGCAACCATACTACCTCACAACTAGCTGAACAAGCTCCAACATACTCTGTTTCAGCTGTACTCAGTGCCACACAGGATTGCTTCCTGCTAAACCAAGAGATCACACCTGATCCCATAATCAATTGTACCCCTGCATGCTTTACAACCATCAGGTGAACATGTCTCATTGTGTTCACAACAAAGCAAATATCTGGTCTCAGGTACATCAAGGACCCAATCATCTGATGATACATCATCGCATCAACCGTCTCTGATGAAGCATCACTCAATAGCTTCAGGTTTGATGCCATAGGTGTGGTCATGTAGTCTGTCATCCTGAACCTCTTCAAGATCTCTACTGCATACTTCCCTTGTCCAAGGAAGATTCCATCCGCACTCTGCCACACCTCCATACCTAGAAAATAGTGCATCGACACATAACAAGAGCATCACTGGTCTTCCCTCTTCAACCTTGAAGAAAAGGTTGGAATCCACTTTACTCTTAGTAAACTCTAGAGTCATCAGTAATATGCCCATCATGTCGTACCATGTCAAACCTCAAGATATTCTGTAGTCACTCCCTCTGAAGCGAAGCATCATACTCCCTCTATCTTCTATACTCTATGCACTGAAATATTCTGTACTGGAGTGACAAGTAGTGTCCATCTAGGATCTTTGTATACCAAGATCCTCTATTTTGAATTTTTTTCAAAAGTTCTTCTCACATCCATCTGTGAGCTTTTCATCCTTTATCAACCTTGTAGCAAAGGTTAAGATATTCATCAAGCTCATCATGTATGTGTTATCCCATGGGTGTCTTCTGAACTCGTACAAGGCCTTCTTTCATTTGCACACATGATCATGTCATGTGACTTCACTTCTAGTAGCTGTAAATGTTTCTTCGTAGTGTATGCTTTCTTTTCGTGAGAAGCCTCATGCTACGAATCTTGCTTTGTATCCCACGATGTTTCCATCTACTGCATGATGGAACTATGAACTTCTCTTCAGGTCTCGATACTGCACCCTGACATCAGTCTTCTTGAAATGGTCTTCCATTTCTACTTGGTTACTTCTTCATGGCTGGAAGGTTCTGTATCAATGATGTCACTGTATTCATCACATTATTCTTTGTCTTTGAACTATCGTCACTTGTTCTTTGGAACAAGTCTTCATTCTTCTTTGCTTGTAGGCGATTATGTATGCGGTCTTTTCTTACAAGTCAAATGCAGTTATATGGTTAGAAACATTTCATAAGATATATTCATAAAAAAATATTATGCATAACTATATGATCATGCAACTATTTTAGCCAATACAACATCCATCCATATCTCACAGAAACTTTCTAGATGCCTTCCATCTCTACCAGGACAACATTGAGATCGTGCCCTAATCCAATATGTCATCAAAGAGGTTTCATTCTAGATAACTAGCAATGGAGATTTTGTATAGCACCATGAGCTACTTACCCATCACATGCATATTAGTAGTATATTGTCGTTAATGCAAACATCCTATCATGCATGATACATCAACTGAATATAAACAAATGCATAACAAAACAATATTATGAAATGACAATTGAATACTTATCTTTATTTGATTCGTGGGTATACTCCTTTTTGAGCCTTCAGCTTTATTGTCTTCTTCATTCAGGATAGCATCGTTTCTTATCCAAATGCTAAGGAGGATAAGAGGTTCTTCAAGAGTTGAGATCTTCATATTCTTCATCGCTTGAGGGATCTACTTTGGATGGTAAGAGCTTGATCTTTAGTTTCTTCCATCTTCCTTTCTATTCTTATGAATCGAGCTTCTTCTTCTTCACAGAGTCTGCTGAAAGTAATTACTTCCTTCTAACACACATTCCTCGCATGAATGAATCCCATGATCCTGGGATGCTATTCAAGGTGGCTATCACCACTTCTGCATTCTTCACTTCTTCTTTTATCGCTTCAAGTTGTTCTTTGATTTGAGAGACCCTCTGCACTCTGGATCTTCACATTATTCAACTGGTTTCTTAAGGTCATCTTTTGATCTATGTTCTTCCCTTCAAATATATTGGTCAACGAATCAAACCTCATCGGTGTCTTTAGGGAATACATTTGTGGTACAAGTTAATTCGTGACTGAATCAACAATTATCTTCTTGGCCTTGACCAAGTTCTTCTTGTGTAAGGCTTCTAGCCTCATCTCCCTCTGGAACTAGAACCTATATACTCATGTAGGTGTCCAATCCATTTTCTTCAGAGAGATCATATACTTCCATGCTTGGAATTTGTCAACTTAGTCAAGCTTGTCATCAAGCTGATGTGATAGATCATTTTGAAATGAGAACCTCAAATGAAAATAGCAAAGGATTAGATCTTACCGATTTGATGTGTCCGTCGTGGTTCTGGAGCTGGCTGATCTAGGGTTTGTCATAGAAACCTTAATTTTAAAAACTTGGAATATTTTAGATCTGATTGGATAGACAGATAGATCTCTTCAAATGGAGCTGTCCAATGTACTCCTTTTCTGAAAATAGTCGAGGGAAGCTCCCACAACAGGAAACCCTAATTTTCCAATTTCTTCTGCAGAAATGCCTGTTACTGTTTCTGTGATATCTCTGAAATTTATACTCCTCTGTGTCTAACATTTCTCTCTGAGGTAACCTCGCATGTCCCTAATCCAACACCGTAGGTTTCATCAAAATTGGTTTCACCATTTGGGATTTATGATCCGTTTCCCAAGGTGACCTATTACAGGACTATTCAGAACAACGAAGTTGTACGAAATGCCACGTGTCACTGGTTGATCTTCTCAGTCTGATATTCTGACCACCGAACTTACATTCCGTTCCCTTTCTGTAACATCTTCAGGAATTCCATTTGGACCTCTGTAACCCAATATATTGCAATTCTCCCCAGGTGTCCTGTTTAGGGATGAATTCTGGAAGAGGCTGGAACCCTAACGTGGAGGGATCATATCCCCCAAAATATAGCGAATCTGAGGCTTATTTTTGGATACAGTGTTCATAAAGATGTTATATTTGGCCCCTACATATTTCAGCTTCTAATAGTTCGCCAACCTCGGAATATAGTGACTGTATAAAAACTTATCAGTTTTAGTATTTAGGGTTTTTCCAGCTCGGGGTCAAACCAGGGTTTGACTTTCTTGGAGTTTCACCCAACCAAATTTCTTGATCCAGGTCTCTAAACTTCGGTTTTTATGGGGAGAACAATCCTATGCTGGTCTCACTCAAAAATTCCTCTTCTGTAGAAAGCCCTAATTTCCACATCAAAAACTGAAAATGCTTGGAATCGAATTCCGCTTTGACAGAAAGATGCGCCCTTCAATGGAGAGTCAGCCTAGTATGCTTTTGCTAATAGATTGTGGAGAGAGACCCAAAAAGTAAGAAGCCCTAGCTTCTGTAGCTGGACAATGTCTTCTTCTCAGGTTAGCTCTGATACCATGTTAGTTTTTCATCATATAAGCTAGCATTATGATCTTAGGATCTTTTAACTGAGAGAATAACAAGCACAACAATAAAACATAAGCACATCACAAGAGACAAGAGACACAAAGTTTTTCCTTGGGGAAACCAGAAAGGAGAAAACCCCACAACTTCCTCAAAGATAGAATCAGCACAAAATGGTAAGACCCCAAAACAGTAAGATGTACTCCCGACAGCAGCAGCCTCTCTCTCTCACACTGAGAGAGCTTCTCCTCTCTCACTCATGTGCCCTCAATGAGTGAGTGTAAGTGTTGCAAGTGATAAATAGAGAGGCTCTCACTCTCTATTTATATTCTTCTGTTCACTTGAAGTGCACTCCAACATGTCGACCTCACTTAACAATTACTTACTAGAGCCGACATCTCTAAGAGTGTCTAATAACCCTAGTGCCCTACCACTTGTGGGGACTTTGCCTCCTCCGACCAATAGAAGGGTAACACAATGGTGGGGACTATTGCCCCGTCTTACAATGACTCACCTAGGGTCGACTTCACTAGGATAGTCTAATAACCCAAGGGCCCCACAACTGTGGGGACTTTAACCCTTTACCAATAGGAGGGTTATCCATAATGACTTGACATGACTTTCTCATTATAGAAACTTCCCGATTGGAACATCAGGGCATGACATGACTCAAATACATCCCGGAATAAACATCGGGTTACAATAGATAAGATATACAAGTGAATACATTCCGAAGTTACAATTACATCAACACCAGTTTTAGCAATTATGGACTACCTTTCTATAAAGTTGGATGCACATCGAGGTCTCTCATACCTAAATTTGCTTCGATCATAGCTTGTTTTTTCTATTACAATTAGAGTGAACCACTTGAGCCAAATTATTTCCTAGCTAAAAATCAATCGAGAGGAGATGGTGCCAAGGGGGAAGTAGGGTGATACTGCTGCTACTACATCGTCAGCTACTTGAGGCTGAGGTAGGAAAATGGAATCTAAAATATATATGATGAGATTATGGGGAAGGATGACTCGAGGCCATACATAGACTCAAATTGCTACTACCTTCTTCTTAGAATGAATTCCAACAGTCGTTCGCAACAAGATTGAAGCAATGAAAAAGGAGTTGTGGGAGAGGGTAAAGGTTTCCATGATGGATGGGATATATGATTTGGTAAAGGAATGGGTGATGGACCTTGGCACTACGATGGGGAGGGCGTAGAACTATGAACTCCTAATGATGGCATATTTGGTCATGAAAAACCTTATGTCCCATGTGATAATGGGGGGATAAAACAAGATATAGGGTGAAATGGAGCCAGTACAATCCTAAAAGGAACACCATGAGTGATGCACATAAATGTCGATCTCATTGGAAGCAAATTGGGACTAAATTTTTATTTCCCACCCCCCGAGGTTGCAATGCAGGAGAGACTAGTAACACTAAAGGAAAGAAGCTCAAAGCGAAACCCAGGATTGAAAGGGAAGGTGGGAGATGATTAGGACATGCACACAGAATGCCACGACGGAGGAGATGCAAAGCATGGACATTCCTAAGTTTAGTTTTGATCGAGTTAATTCTTTTCTTTTAGATGCAACTAAGCTATGATAGTTTTTCTTTTCATGAAAGAAGTAGATTAGCTAGAAAGGGACTAGTATTTTTTGTATTCCCACCAGATACAGATTGAAGATGGAAGGATGAAATAGTTTTTGGAAGTGTTGTGATGCTATCCTTGACAAAACTTTGGTTGTTCGCTATGTAATTTGTTTCTTCTATTAATATAGTTTTTAATTTACAAAAAAAAAAATCAAGTTTGTTAATAAGATTGCTATATAAACCAATAATGAGATTAATATGGATACTGAGATTGTAATAATATTTAACTTCAGTTGTAATAATATAGTTATATTTATCCATGAATATAGTTGAATGTAGCTATATAATAATCTTTGATATGAGGATATAAATTTGATAATTTGTTATGTGAAAAAATGTTTTATTTTTTAAAGATACGGATTTTGAACCTTGGTCTCTAGATTAACATAATCCTAATCACCTTACTAATTAACAATAGACCATACATAAATGTTGTTAACAAACACACAATGCATTTAATTTAGCAATGATCTAACTTTATTGCATTAATTTCAACAATGCATTGTTTTTTTTATTTACATGTATACATTTAATTTATCAATTTAATAACAAAACAACAAATTAATGTTTTGGGTTCTCTATTTTAGGGTATATGGTAAAAAAATTGGTGTTTTTAATATGAGCATGGATCATCAATGATCGTGATAATAGTTAGAATACTTAAGATTTTTTCAAACAAATAAGCGAAGTATGACAAAGGGATAGAACAAAAATAGAAAAATAATCATCAAAATATACAAAAGAACAGAGAATACATGATGGTAAACAAAAGAGAATACAAAGGTTGAAGGGATCATTAGAACACAAAGAAGAATGAAAAAACTCAAAGGGATAATATTAGTGTAGAACAAAGGGAAAACCTTAGAAGAAAATAAGCTAAAAGAAAAAGGTAAGAAGAAAATAAATTCCACTAAAACTTGCTTAGGGTTTGGCAATCCATAAGTCACACGGATTAATATTGGCTAAGGAAACCATAAACATGGAAACAAAGAACGATAGTGACTCAAGTTTATAGAAATATATCGATTAAAAGGTTTGGATGGTCTTCGAATTCAACCTTCTTTCAGAGATGATCAAGATGAGAAGATGGAAAAGAGAGCAAAAGTGGCATCAACACGAAGGAAGAAGAAAGATTAATGGCGATCACATTGTAATGTATTTGTATTTAAACCTTACATAGCCTTATATTCTTTGGTGTACAACATCAACCAAAAGGTTGACATATATCGTATTTAAACATTATATTTATTGATTTGTATATTATATTAAATCATTGCATTGTTTTGATGTGCACATCATTGGAGCCTGTATAGACCCATATAACTTTGGTTCCATGAAGCGCTTAGAGAGATCCAATCCTTTGAGGTGCAAATATTTGATTCACTTTTTCACTCAAAATGTGGTTTGATCAAATCCCTTATGTGCAAACCCCCTTTTGAGTGAAAAATAAAAGAAATATTTGCACCTCAAGGGATTTGATCTCACACAACCCTTCATAGAACCGAAGTTAAATATGTGTGTACTTATTTAAATATATAGTGAAAATTTCAAACATCGGGTGTACTTTATAGAAAATTCAAAGTTATGTTATTAAACTATATGAACTATATTTGGGATGCAACATAATGCACCCATGCATAATGGCAAGTGATGCATTAAAAGGGAAGCTTTGGTAAAAATACCAAAAAGTTCATCAAAGAAAATTAAATAACTTTTTAATATTTATATTTAGTTGAAAATTAGAGAGAAAATTGTGATAATTTTTAAATATGAATTTATGCAAGAAAATCAAATAACATTTTAATAAAGAGAAATTTACTAAAACTTAAGTTTCAGAAATAGCTTCACATACAACTTACAAAGGATAAATTTAAGGTATACAACCTACAAGGTATAAAAATTCGTACTAAATTGATCTCAATTTTTCCCATAATTGTTTCAAAATAATTCAATTTTTTTTATGTTTGTAATCCTATGTAAAGTTCTTTTTTAAAGAAAAAAAATGGGTTCTTTGTTAAAATCAATGTTGAAAATATCTCATTGTCACAAACAAACAAAAATATGAAGACAAACATGTGGTGTGGATGATTCATGGAAGTGCAACTTGGAGCCACGCTTTAAAAAATCTAATCAATGCTTATATATATTTTAAAATAAGATTTTAAAATCGGATTTTAGGTCTATTTAGTACTTTATTGGTTTTTTAATATAATTAAAATTTAACTATGTATTAATATATATTTTGATGGTAGAAATAAATCCAAATTCATAAAAAAAATTAAAATTAGTATTCAAAATTACAAAACTCAATTACTATAACCTAGATTTTGAATAATATCACCAAATGTTTTCAAAATAATATCTAAAAAATTCTTATGTTCTAACTCAAATCAAAGCCATTTTTAAAATAAGCCCAAAAAAATTATTTAAATATGAAATGTCATAGGAACGAGGGATCAAATTTGAAGGGTAGGGTCCCATTTCACTTTGAAGGGTTCTGATACATGTAAAAATAAAACATCCTTTTCATTTCAAACTCTTAAGTGTATAACAGAATTTTATTATTTATTAAAAATATTGTATATAAAAAAAATGACAATAAGAAGAAATCGAGAGTGATTCAACATTTACATGGAATTAGTAAGGTAAACCATGTACTCTCCTGGTCCTTCGAGCATATAGTTTACTAAACTTAGATAAGGGATAGTTTATTGAACTTAGATAAGGGACAATTCTGTCGGGCCGGTGAAATACTAAGTTGTTAATTCGTTGAGAAAATAAGGCATTGGAATTTGGAAGGACCTTTGAATGGAGTATTGATTCAGGTTGGCTCTAATGGTCAAGTGTGATTGGGCCACGATTGGGCCTACCTAAAAGAAAAACTTCAAAATATAATACATAATGCTTTCACGGAGAATTTTTTTTATTAACCCTAAATTCAACAGTCATTTTTAGAATTGAATCATGTCCTCCCCACATGCTCAAATCAAAGTGATCAAACAAAGGCTCCAATTTTAGGTGGATTATGGATAGTCCCTCCAATGTATATGGACTTTATACCCCAATTCCAAGTGATCAAACAAAATCCCCAATTTTAGGTAGATTATGGATAGTCCCTCCAATCTATATCGAGTTTATCAGCCCTATCGAAAATGTTAAGTATTTATTAGTCCACTATAAGGAAGAACTTTAAATTCTCCAACAAATATCACTACAAGTTGGGTGTCTAGTTTCTACCAAAGTCAACAAGGAAGACGAATCATAAACACACGTTTGGGAGGTTTACGACAACAAGGATTTTGAAATCAGATCATTGCACTCCGAGTCCCTCATTCATGAAGGGATTCCCTTGTTTAGATATATTGGTAGACAATTTGTACTTCTTGTTTTCATTATTAGAAGGTTCACAGGAAAACGAAAGGGTGAGAGTGTACAACATTTACAGTGTGGGATGTTAAATATTTTATCTTTTCAACTATTGGATTTCCTTAAGGAAATTGGAACAATTGAGACACTTATATTCAAATATTATTCTTTCTTTCAACCTAATGTTTACAATTCACAACAGATAAATAACATTTACAGATTTGGAACTCAAATACAAGGCTCTTTCTTCTTGCTCCTCTGCCCAAACGATGTTTTGGTCCTAGACTATGAAAAGTATACATTATTTTGGTTCTGATTTCATCTAAATACTGGGTTTTTTAAGGTTACATCTATTGAGTATTAGAGACTTAGTCTTGAGGAAACCCAATCGCATAATACATTACAAATTTCAAACAACATTTTGGATGGAGAAATTTTAAACCCTTGGAACCCGAAGGAACTCCAACAAGAAACACATTTAACTTTTATCTACATATAAAATGTTACACAAGTGTAAAATGCTATACTTACTTGTAAATTCACGACAACCAAGTTGAAAGCTTAGCTCTGCATAATATTCTCGAGGAAATACAAATTACGGAGACACTGAAGAATAGAATTGGAGAGTTGAGAGTCTAAGTCCCGACATCTTAATGTCCTATACTGTCCTATACTCGTAAACCCAAAATAATGTTTTTTTCACATACTTCACCAATCTCTATCTCTTTAAGTTCGGGGAAGCTCAATCGAGCCTACCCAACGTTCTACCTTTGCTTCTCTTAATCCTACCTATGAAAAAGGTGGAACCTTCGAGTTGCCCACAGCAAAAGACAACGAGGAATTAGAGTGTGCAACCGTTTCCTTCTACAGAAAGACGATTGGAAGCAACCATCTCAATTCCACAATATCCCTGTTGGTTTACCTTGCTCGAGGTAGGTGAACGCATGTTTGTGTATTTCACATGATTAAAAAAAAATCATTTTTTAATTGCTTTTACATAACATAGATATATCTGTGTAGGTGAGCATGTTTGTGTATTTCACATGATTAAAAAAAAATCATTTTTTAATTGCTTTTACATAACATAGATATATTTGTGTAGGTGAGTAAAAACTGGGTATTGTTTTCTGGAGGTTTCCAAAGAATTTCAGAGATCATTCTTCGTTATGAGGGTGCTCAGGGCATAGATGAGAGATCCCAGGAATAAGAAGAAGAGGACTCAAGTCAAAAGGTGAGCTGACTGAGGAGGGGGGGAGGGGAGACTTAATAGCAATATTTATAGGAGAAACCCACTGGTACTATAATGGGAGACGTAATAGCTGCCTTTCTGTTGCAAATTTACGGAGGCTTAATTTTATTATTGAAGTGCTGGAAATGAAACTAAATTTTTTTTGCATGGTAAAATTCCTTGTGGCCTGTTATTACGTTTAAATGGCCTTTGAAAGGCTCTGAAGGCTGGCTTTTGTTTTTTTCCAAAAATTAGTATTAAAAATATATAAAGATAATTTAAATAGACATGATCATCCTATTTTTAATAAAAAAATAAGAATAGTATTAAAATAATTCTTACAAAATATTCTCGGCTGAGTCGGCTTCAATTTACCAAAACCCATATGCCCGACAGCAAGCATGGTATATTTATCTTAATAATCAGTTCGTACAATGCAATGGATGATAATTACTGTAATTTCTTTCCGTCGAATCCAAAGCTGTCATGCAATTTCACTAAAAAAATAAAATCGACTATTTTCCAACGAAATAAGACTTAGTGCTGCCGACTACTTTGACTACGCGTAGGAAACGACCGACGACAGAATGTGACGGATAAACTGTTCATGAGATTCACGTAGATGGGGATTCAAACGTCATAAAAACCCGTCAGTCGTTTCCTACGCGTTGTCAAAATAGTCGGCACTGGGCACTGGGCAGCACTAAGTCTTGTTTCATTGGAAAATAGTCGATTTTTTAATGAAATTGCATGACACCTTTGGATTCGAGGGAAATAAATTACAATAACTATCATCCATTGCACTGTAGTATGTACGAACTGATTATTAAGATAAATATACAATTCCTGCTGTTGGGATCCGGGAATATCGGTTTTCGTGGATTAAAACACGAGAATATTGTGCGTACTCTCAATGCTAGGTTTGTAGTTACTAGTAACCACACGGCGCTGTCCCAATTATATTTGTTGGATATGCATTGTTCGATCCAACAATGTATATATGCAGATCATTATATTTTAATATCAAGTGTTTAGATTATGTTGTTGTTGGCCCACAAAATCGCTACGTGGATTGTGCTCGTTGCAGTATTATGTCGGTCTAGCTTGAAAATATATCTCGATGCTGCGGCAGTCTCTATCACGTCAAGTCTGTTCTATCACGTCACGTCTGTTCTTTCATCGAGACAGTAGGGTTGTACCCAGGGATGGAATTTTGACGGGTGTCGGCCATTTGAAATTCCAACCCTGGTTGTACCATTGAAATCCTCAATCTGAACAAACTCTTGTGAGATAATTTTTCTTCCAATTACGGAAGTGGTCATTGCCGAATCGTGTGGCCGACAGAATCCATTAAGTGAGTCGCCTTGCTTTGCTATCCAAGTTTCTTTGTAGTTTCATTCCGTTTACCATGTCATGATTACAGTGATGGAATTTGAAGGGTGGGTCTTAATTTCGAAAGGAAGGGATTTATTCTTGGAGCCTTTTAGGATGGTAACAAATACTCTACATGCTGTAGAGCATTAAATGCGACTGCGGTCGCACTGTCCGCCTTTGGATACTTTTCAAAGTAAGATCCAACGGCGGACAGTGCGACCGCCATCGCATTTAATGCTCTACAGCATGTAGAGTATTTTTAGCCTTTTAGGATGGAGGCCTTCTCAGATGAACGGTAATATAAGTAATTGTTTTTAATTTGAAAAGTATAAATTATTTAAATTTTTAATAAAAAAAAATGCAAAAAATAAATATTGTTTTTTCAATTTTTTATAATTGAGCACTTTTTAATATTTACATGAAAAAATATATATTTTCAACAAAACTTATTTTAAAGGCGTTAAATTGTTTGTATCATTAATTTTAAAGTTCAGTAACATAACAACTATTCTATTGTAGTTCTTTAAGATGGAGCACACTTCATTATACAAAAAAAGTAGTTAGACTATGTCCTAACCATATTGAGGCATTCAAGTGCAATCCAAGCTTGAGATATCTAAGAATGATAAGGAA
>LPNX011124449.1:29421-57764 GCA_001517045.1 Pseudotsuga menziesii
TTGACTATGGTTTGTGCATGCTTCATGGGCATATAATATGTTTGAACATGTATTTAAGCATGTGTCACTATTGTTTGACCAGGGTTTACTTTTTAGCTAACCATGGTTGATTATGGCTTACTTTAGTTGACCATAGTTGACTCTTCCTACCTAAATAATGCACAATGGTTGACTATTGTTTGACATTGGTTAACCATAGTTACTTTAGTGAACCTTATTTGTGTATTGTTCAAGTTAGTTAGGTAACTAACTAATCCTAAGTATGTATTACTTAGCTGACCACGGTTTTGCATGACTGATTATGTGATGTCATCTAGTGGTAATTTCCATAAATAAATAAAAAACTCAAGTTTATAAATTATTACTCTACTTGTCGCAACTTGTTCTCATATGTCAAAACACGTTCATATTTTTTGTAACATAATTTTTTTTACTCAAATGCATGGCTAAGATTAACTAGAATTTTTAATGTTTGATGAGAGGGTTGCTCGACATTGAATCCACTTTTAACGACAACTTGGTCGCAACCCTTATCAAGGTGTTGTATTTATGGACATAGTCCTAACTACATTTGTGTATGCATATATTTGAAAGTTTCAAGCTCAAGTTCTAACTTGATTTATATAAGGTATACCCAAGGGGGTGCAGCCTTATGGCTTACATGCGATGGGGCGATTGCATGATAGTTAAATTTTAGCCATGGTATAAGGTTTATGACCCACGAGATTTACAAGAAAAGGGGGTGGTGGTATAATGTATGGCTTTATTAAAAGGTTTTATATTGTGGAGTAGCCATGGGAGATACAAGTGGATGTCAACAATGTTATGAAGGGTTTAATGAAGACTTTTCATAGCATGTATTAATTTCCTTATATTCCCCTGGATGCGAGTTGATAACAAATCGGGGTATATTTAATGAAAAGTCTATTATGCATGTGTTTTAGGGAGGAGTTTGATCTGGACCCTCCATTTGTCATTGATCTCATTCAAAAGGTTTTGTAGGGTTTTTATGTTGCATTCAAACTATAGTGAGGGTTTTACATTGCATTCAATTGGTCTTGAGGGTATCTATTTTGTTGAATGGAGGTTGGAGGTTTGTGATCAACTGCTCCATGGTTGCGTTGTAACTAGACTTCCCCTAAGGGGTATTTCATCCATTATTTGGTTTTCGCTCTGTAAATTTTGGGTTTGTTTAAAGGTTTTACCATTGTTAAATCATTATGTGTCTGCTATTATAGTCTCTATCATCCTTGGATCATCGTGTGGCTAAGTGGAAGCCTAAGCACCTTCCTTTGAGTCCGGGCATTGGCTTTCCATCCCCCAAGGATTTCATTAACACGGAAGGGAGAAACACTTGCTATCTTACTCTGCAAATTTGTTTAAAAGGGTTTCTTAGCTTGAAATAGAGTTTACACATTTGCTTCATGTTGGGGAGGAAGAGGAAGAAGAGGGAAGCGAGGAGGAGCCAACCCTTGGCCCTATATGTATCTAGCAAAGGCAAGTTTTCTCTTTGTGTGAAATAATGATCATAAATGCATTTCAAATTTAATGGGGTTTATTATAACTTCGTCATCTTGTTGGTAGGTGAAGTGAGGGTGCAATTGAAGGTTTGGATAAGCTTGGATTCATCCTTATGGCCCAATCTCGCATTATAAGGTAATATTTACAAAGTGCATTTGTTATTTAAAACAAATTATAGTTCAATATGCAAATGATTACATAACTTAACAATATTTAAATGTGGATGTAGGTTATCAAAGCATGGGCCGGGTGAGAGAAGTGACGGGGTTACCTTCAGATTCATTATGCTCTATCCAAAGGTAAGGGATTTTACTCTGAACTCTGTTAATAGGAAGAATATATTAAATTTAGGTCTTCATGCATAATGGCTTTGGTATTGTATATTAGGATCAATAAACAATTTTGTGTATGCCTCCATTTGGGTTTGCGATTAAGATGGGTTCTCAGTTGCTCTGTTTCGATGTTTATGGAAAGAAAGGGGTTTACGTCCAATAACAAATTTCTAAGATAATTTTTTTTAGAGACAAACCTTAATGGGTATGTATTTAGATGTATTAGTTACTGAGAGGGCTTCACAACCTCTATTTCTTTGGATACGTTTGAGCTGAAAACAATTTGGTCTGTGCTTTGATTTGGGGAAACATTTGGAATTACGTGTGTTAGTCTCTAGGTTAGATAGATTGGATTACGAACATTGTATATTCTATAGTTTTGTAATTGTCGTATTATTAAGATTTGATTTATGAATCGATTGGTGGAAAATATTAACCCTGTGATTACGATTCCTGGATCTTACTTCGATTTGATTTTTGATATGTTTGGGAAGCTCGGTTCTTTAAATGGATGTTTGTTCACATTTATATTGATATCGTCATAGTTTTTTTTTTAAATAAATATTTTTCCATGCCTCTCTATTTCTAGGTATGGAATCCTGAAGCAAAGAATGTATCGTTGTTTAAGTTTTAAAACAAAGTTTTTGTTTTGTGTGGGAAGCCTTCACATCATGTGATTAGTTTACCTAAATCTAATTAAATTGTTTGATGAATATTTGTATATACATTTTTATTCAAATGTTGCAACTAATTATCTGATTTAGATCTATGAATATAATGAATTTTTTAATTATAAGAATGATATAAAAATGGAGATTTGTATTTGTTACAATTAGAGAAGGAATCTATGTGGGGAGATCTCTTTGTTCTAGTATACTGTGATTTAATATTGATCTAGTTATAACCTAATATTATATGTTGAAGCCTCTCGACTGTCTCTATTAAATTTGAGTTTTATGTAAACAAGCTAGGTTTGGTTTATAGCTTAAAATCTAATATATAAAAAGAATACTCTGTAATTGAGTAGATAATTACTAACATCATGTAATAAGAATTTATAATAATAACAAGATAAAATGAATTCTTAGTTTATACATTGTAATTTCTCAATTTATACTAAATTTGAAATGTAACTACTAATACTAAAATAGTAAATGAATGGTAGTAAGGAACGTGTCACCACTATTGAGAAAACAAAACTAAAGTTGGTGTTCCTCCCATCCAACTCCTAGAGAAGCCAAATATTACTTGCTCCATAACCCCCGAGCTTGTTGTCGAACCACAAGGGAAAATTATGATTAATGCACCATCTCTTTGCATCAAAAGATTATTTCCCCATCCATCATGAGCCTCCATCTCATTCATTCGGCATACTATTTTATAGTATTTTGTCTAAGACTTGGTCATTTATGAGCCTCCTTCTCTTTAGGGATCCATAAGGATTCTTCATCTGATTTTGGGGAGGATTCTTCTTGCATCATTTGAGTTCTCGCTCAACAGTTTTCACCATTTTTCTTTTCTCCGTATTGGTCAGCAAACACTCTTTTAACGACTACTTCAGTTTTGATTCCTCTCAATATTTTAATTATTCAATAATAATAATAATAATCCATTACATTCATTTTGATTGTATTCTCAAAATAAAATAAATAAATAAATATTCAAAGTAATAAGTAATTAAACAATTGTTTAGTGTATTACATATGCCTCCTCTTAAAGGATAACAACATCCTCCGTGTTATTATTTCTTTTTCTTTTATTCTTCCATCCTTTCATATTAAAATAGAGCTAGATATGTCTCCCACATATTACTTTCCAATTTCCAAGTGGAATCTTCTCGAATAAGGTATTTCCATCGCACCTTCACTTGTCCGATGGTATGGTTCCGGACTAAAGTTTTGACTTGTCGAGAATACATTTCGGTTCCACTTGAATTTCTCCTTTGGTTTCCACCTGTATAACATTCCAGTCAATCACGTGAGTAACATCATGATCATATTTCTTTGAAATTTAAACACGGAAAACATTATGTACTTTTATTGTAGGTGGTAATGCTAATTGATATGCTATTGGTCCAATTTTTTCCAAAATTTCAAATGGTCTAGAATAATTGGGCACCAATTTTAAGTATCTTTCGATCCTTAGGGAGTTTTCTTGGGTTTTACCTTTACATAAACATGTTCTCGTACTTGGAAGTCTCGTGGAGTTTTTTTTAAGTCTACATAATTCTTTTTCCTATCTTGGGAAACGTTCAAATTATGTTGTACATGTTTCATTGTGAGTTCCATATCTTTTAATAATTAAGGTCCTAACATTAATCTATTGATGAGACTACTACAAGAAATTAGAGTATTACACTTTTGTCCATATAGAATCTCAAATGGACTCAATCTTGTTGAAACTTGAAAGTGAATAATATACACAAATTCTACCAAATGCAAGTAATCTTCCCACTTACTAGGTTTATCCATTATGTGCATTCTAAGCATAGATTCTAAAACCTGATTTACTCTTTCCATTTGTTCGTCGGTTTGAAGTTTATATGCAGTGATAAAATTTAATTGGGTGCCTAATCCTTTAAATAAATCCTTCCAAAAATTTTCTATAAATTTTGCATCTCTATCAAAGATTACAATCTTAGGTACACCATGTAACCTGGAAATTTCTTTCATAAACATATCTTCAATGTTAATAACTTTATATGTATACTTTACCAGAATAAAGTGAGTTGCCTTACTCTAAAAAAAGTGACAAGTTGAAAGTTAGGAAAGTTGTTATTTCTTCAAATACTAAATAAAATGGCATTGGCCAAGACAAGAAAATAGAGGAGACGGTGGCCACTTTTTTTCATTTAAAAAGGTGATGTCCCATGGATTTTAAATAAACACGATCTTGATTTAGCAAGGGAAGTTATATTAGGGATGAAGGAAATTTATTTTTATGGGTGTTATGTACAACGCTGCTTCACTATAGACAACAATTTGACAAATTTCAAATCACATGACCATATCAACCTTGTAACTATATGTATAATGTTAAAAAATTGTTTTTATTGTCCTTTTATATCCTTTAACACACAAGGTAAAATAAAATTAATTGTTTGTGTTTAATTTGTACTATCATTGGTCATTTTTTGGGTGTGGGTGTGTCAACCATGACTTTCCTGATGACCCACACTATGGCATATCTAGACTATCTACATTTGTATGTTGGATCGCATCAAAGGATATAGATATCACAGATTGTTTGTATGTTTGATAAGGAACTTCCATTGAGTTTCAGGGACTTATAGATTCATATTTTAATTCACCCAGTTGAGGAAGTTGAACTAGTTGGGGTGGTCTTATATCGTCAAGTGTTCTTGTTGGATAGGTACATGAAAATATTTAAGGGATTTGTTCAACAAAGAGAAAAAAATGAGGGGTATTTGGAAGAGGGGTACATAGTATACGAGTTGTTATATTATGTGAGTGAGTACATCAAGAAAATTAACCACACATCACTGTAATATCCTGAATTTTGACCTTAACTATAATGGGCATGGGTCCCATTGCATATGAGTTACTTTGATGTTTATGTTTGTATATCAGGTGTATGCCCCACTACAAAGGAATTATATTTATTAGTTAGATATATTTGGTGTAAGTCAATGCATATGTTTTATTATCTTATATATGATTATATATGTTGGGCGTGGACTGTGATTGACAAGGACTACTGTTGTGGTACGATGTATTGGATTTATTATTATGTGATTATGTATATACATATACTGAGATGATTATTGTGATGAAATGTGCAGAAGACTGAATGCATGATTCATTTCTATAAAGTGTTGGGCATAAACTGTGAAGCACATGAGTAATGAGATTTGTGTTGGGCATAAGCACTGCATCACATGAATTATAAGATTTGTGTTGACCATAAGCTCTGGAGCACATGATTTAGGAGATATTGTGTTGAGCATAAGTGATGGAGCTCATGAATTATAAGATTGGAAGTGTTGGGCATAAGCCCTAGAGCAAGACAAATTTATGTTGAGCATAAGCTCTAGAGCATCGGATCTTTGGCCATTGTATCCCTAGGTGTATTACAAAAGTACATCCTAGCATTTGTGTTGAGGGAGAGGCTCTGGATTTTTTTCTAAGTGTAACTCCTAATTATTAGCATTGAGCTCGGTGTAATATCCTGAATTTCGCCATTAACTATGATGGGCATGAGTCGCATTGCACATGAGTTACTTGGATGTTTATGTTTGTATATTAGGATTAAGGCCCCACTACACATGATTTATGTTAATTGTTAGATATATTAGGCGTAAGCCAATGCATATGTTTTATTATTATGTATGTGATTTTATATGTTGGGCATGGACTCGAATGGACAAGATTATTGTCATAATACAATGTACTAGATGTATTATGTGATTTACCTTAATTCATATACTGAGATGATTATTGTGATAAAATATGCAGAATACTGAATGCATGATTGAGTTTTATAATGTGTTGGGTGAAAACCCTAAAGCATATGAGTGATGAGATTTTGTGTTAAGCGCAAGCTCTGGAGGACATGAGTGATTATATTTTTTTTTGAGTGCAAGCTCTAGAGAAAATGTGTTATGATATTTTGTGTTGAGCATAAGCTCTGAAATGCATGAATTATAAGAATTGGAAGTGTTGGGCATAGTCCTTAGAGAATTCTAAATTGATGTTGAGAATAAGCTCTAGCGCATCAGATCCTTGGACATTGTATCCCCAGGTGTATTATACAAGTACATCCTAGCATTAGTGTTGAGTGAGAGGATGTGGAATTGAATTAAGTGTAAGTCCATGTTTTTAGCGTTGAGCTTGGGATCTGTATAGCGCTAGGAGACACTGAAAATAAGAATTGTTGAGTGAGAATGAATCTGAATAGCATTGACCTTATCTTACTTATTCTTAAGTTGGTTAAATGAAATTTAGAATCTACTTCTCATCAAGTTCTGAAGAACTACCACGATACATGAGGTAATCCAACATGCAAGGAGAATCTAGAGCTTCCTAACTTAGTTGACCGACCCTACCTAAGGCCTTGATAAAAGAAATTGTATAAGCTAAGAAAAACATCAAGTAAATTAGATCATGCTATATGATGCATAAATAAAAGTTAACAATAATATATATAGTTCATATATATTATGAATAAAATAATAATTATATATATTAAATATAAAGAAATAAGTATAACTATAAATAATAAATAAGGAGTCTATGTATTTATTATTTACCAAACATAACATTATAAATACGTTGCAACCAAATCCATAAAAATTGTCTACATATATTAAGTTACCATAAACTCAGTGCATGAAGGCTGAGAGCCTATCCATGATTTCAATTTTTTACTATTAAAATGCCAAACACTTAGAAACTTTACAACAATCGAGTCTTGGTAAGGATTGGCTTTTGACCCTTTTATTTCCAAACCAAATCTATCATTACAAACATGTCTATATAAATTATAGTAAACAAATAAAATCCAAAACCAAACTAAGTTCCATTCCCTTATGCATGGAGTTGAAGGAGTTAAAGAATAACATGATAATCACCACATAAAATATATTAACGAAACCAAGGTTAAAACCTTTATCATAGACAAGTATCCATGCGACCCAAGGTAGAATCCATTAAACCAAAACTATATAATCACAATATGTTAAAATCAATTAAACTACAAAAAATTTAAACCATTAAACCCAACCAAGCATTCGACCTAGTTTCGAATTAGTTAGAGCTGAGTTGGGAGCTTTTTATTAAACCAAGCCAAAAAAAATCTAGGATCGAATCTTGTACGTGAAAGATAAAATATTCAACATATTATAAAGGTTGCGTTATTCATACAGGGTTTAGCCATTATGGCTACCCATAAATTTATTAATTCGCCACATCTAAACTTACAGTCAGAGCTCGACTCTTTCACTTACAAAATCACTTAAATGAAACACAGAAACATCCTTATCAATAGACACATCAACTAAACCACGTTCCCAAAATTTGTATCAATTATCAAAACTATGGCATGGTAAGTGCCATTATAGAGCAATGGCACTATTAACATTTATAAATGCACACAAAATTACAGAGCCATATTAAACACAACGAAAACTGAGTAAGAGTTATTTAAAACTAAAAATATGGATTTTAAAAGCTAATGGTAAACCAAAAACATAGAGACGAGTCTCTATTAAAGGTTTAAGCATCACATTTACATTACAATCCGTACCAAGGTGTTTACATGGTTACATTTAAACAATGACCAAATGAATTGAAGGAACCCCAAATCCCAAACTATAGTGTGAAATAGTTTAAACATTACAGTCAAACATCTCTGAGACCCATAATCGAAACCATATAATAACATAACAAGTTCAACATTGGGTATAGTCAAGTTTGCGTTACATGGGGCTTACCCAGGATGGTTGCGTAGGAAATCAAAGCTCTGCCCTATAAACGCAGAGTACCCACGCCACCAAACCTGCAAAACAACGAAATCAAAGCATTATTAGAATTATGCAACTACTATAAAACCGAACCAAAATAAAAAGGTGGAATCATACCGAGCCTTAGCATACCTGTCAAATGTTCCATGAACAAACTATGATCCCTCCATGAACATGGGACCTCCTTCCAAAACCAAACAAAGACCAAAGGAATGACCATAAAAAACCTAACGAAGTGCATAATGAAGGCAATCTGCACAACAAGAGGCGCATTCAACGTGCAAAATTGGCTAGCACCTTCATCCAATCTAAACCCACAATCCTATAGTTGGTTTCATACTCCTTACCATCACAATAAAACCCATTTCCATAGTCGTAAACCTTTCCATCATGTGCAATTTATATAGGTATATGCTATAGTTTATTTGCATATGTATGCAATAGCATAACCCTCCACAATGGTATAAAGTATAGATGATCTACAAACAAGGTTTTAAACCCTCATCACTTTTAACACTAAAAAGTGTTCACCTAGATATACATGGTATAAACCATATACATACATCATATTCCCACCATATTTCCTTTAATTTTTACCTTCATAATTGTATTTCCATAAACAATGGTCTAAAACACCATTATTCCTTCCCATAAAAGAAGGGATAGTGAGAATGTATTATGGTTTACCTTCACTCTCTCCCAAAAAGGGTTAAAAAACCCTAAAAAGGGTAAAAAACCATAAAAAAGGAGAAAAGGTAAAAAAACCATAGATAAAGACCATGGGAAAGAAAATACCATGGGTCATCACGTGGGGTTAAAAATCCTTAAGACCATATTATAAATACATTTTGAATGGATCTCCCAAAAGATACATACCTTTTCATTTACCTATGGTTATGGTGTGCCATTTTGCTCTCACCACATACTTTCCTGCTATCACTCTTATTTCCACGCCATTTACCACGGTCTATGTTGAGACATTCTCCATACCCATCTTGTATCCATTCCCTGTATGACAACTGCCCATGGAGACAATTGGAGAACCAACCCATGGAGTTGTGGAACCACTTTCGAGGATGGCTACGGTGGCCCATCCTACAAAAGAAAGGTGTCTTCACATTTTTCTTTATTGCATTAGTTTAGGTGATATATATGATAAAATGAAAAAAAAAAAATTTCTTTCTATTATTAGTTCAGTTTTATTTTCTATTTTCCATTGAACTATTCCTTAAGATCACAACGATCAAAGGTTGGTGATTCTGCACGTAATAGGGGAGAAATCCCCATTACAATTTTTGTGACTCCACTTAGTCGATCCATACGGATCTCAGTTTGTTGCGAGTTTCCATTGGTTTGTTCTTGTTTTCTTCCATGAGCCATCACATATTGGCCCCCCTCATGGTCGATTTGAACCCTTGCTGCATCAGTTCCTGCTCCCACCGTGCCAACCGGCTCTGATTTAAATTTTTTCCTTGTTCGGCTCGAGTATCTCTTATATAGCCGAAAGTCGCGATCCAGTCGCTCCATCTCTCCCAATAAGTGCGACCTCGATCATGCCTATAGCCTCGATAAGAGAGACCTGGTTTAAAAACCTAGATCGCTCATGTCTCGACTTCCGGAGCGACCCCAGTCACTACTGTGACTTGGTTGCGACCGAACCAGCCACACTTTACCCTTTGTTTTGTGCTACATGACTGTTTTCTACTCATATCGTGAATGTCCCTTTGTTCCGTGTGACCTAGATCGTGCTTGTTAATACAATAGATTAGTTCCTTTTAATGCTTATTTGGTTCAAGTATAGTTTAATTCTGGAAGAAAATTTATATTTTGCAGCATATTTTTATTGTTTTTGCATTATATTTGCATCCTAGTAGTGATATTGGAACATATTCACCATGGATTTCTGGATTTGACATACAGTTGCACACAATTCAAACCACCTAAGTGAAAAATTCGGTTTATGACCCCAATCCAGCCTTAAAATTAACTTAAATACAACCAACATTGTAACCTCGCTTGAAGATAAAACAATATTGTAGTTAAGTTAGGACCTTTGGGATAGGAATCAAAACAACAACTTTCTGTTACACACATATTGACACATAGTTGTTTTCCATTAGGGGACCAAAACCCTCTTGTATTTGTTGACACGGTCACAACCAGTTTGTCAATAGGCCCCCTTCTCAACATGAGTAAGCCACAAATGAAGGGATTCCATAAATCAAGGTGTAATGAATCACTCCATCTTGCACCAAAGGCTAAACCTTCACATTCCTCACCGTATCACCCAGGAAGGGGTCAGGGAAAAAGGGATCAAGTGTCAGTAAGACGAACGGACGTGTCATGAACGAAGCATCCTAGTGGCCATTATTTTAGGGATATTTTACCTAGAGGTCCTTCTCGGTAGTGGGATTATCTTAGACTATATTTTTCTTCCATTACATATTGTCTCACACAGATTTCATAACCCTACCGAGGATACAATTTGTGAAGGGTTTCCAGGTTGTAGTTAGGAGCTTGCCTGCACTCATACCCCATAGGTTAGCAAGTCATTTTTATTTGGTATGTAGTGATTCTTATTGGATTTCTAGTCACTTTTTTGTAGACTCACCTTTCTGTGAATCTATAGTAGTTTGGTTTTATATATTGTCATTTCCCTGTGATCCTCCATTTCATACGATCTCCTCCTACACACTCGGTTGTAGTTGGGTTTTTGAGCCTACGATTGTTCCTCTTGAGTTTCCAATCATTACACAACACTCCATATATTCATCATAGCTCAATGAAAATACTCATGTAGGATTAGGGGGCACACCCCCCAGTTCGTTTCTTTGAACCGTCACTATAATGTCCCTTTTTAATATTTTTTATTAAATGACCAATTTTTCACTTTTTCCCCAATTTCGAACCTTGACTAGTTTTGATGTCTAAGTCTCCAAATTGGCCCAAATGATACCAAATATTCTTAGAGTGTGTATTACTGATATTAGGACTTGAAAATTATTTTTGGATATGATTTATAACCCTCCAATCAGTTCTGAAAACTAGTTTTATATTCTGATCAAAGTAAGAGTCTTTACTAGCAAATTGGGGTTCCAATTCCCCAGGGGAAATGCTGGAAATGGCTTCTCAAATGATTTAAATCTCACTCGGATTTATGAAAATAGGAAAGGGATGTGTAAGGGACATTTTTAAGGTCTCATATGCATCATGTTTCAATTTATACAGGTTTTTATGAGTCTCTCCAAGAAATATCCCAAATCACTATTTCAACCCTTGGGGAAAAGGCACCAAATCTTCTCCAAATGCAGTTAAAATGAGTAAAATGGATTCCAATGCTTAAGTAAGAAACATTATAATTTTAATAAAAATTAATTACATTCCATTCATTATACATTTATTATATATAAATTCCTCCATTCGAAATAATCAACATTACCATGGCATATATCAAAATAGAGTGGAAATGGTCATTGTTTGCTGATTAAAAGTCAATTTGACATACGAATATTCAGTATTTCGAATTGGAATGTTATGAGGATGAATAAAATAGAATATTGAACCTATTACAATCATAAATAGATCAGGATAATATCTCTCACAAATTACAATAGCTCAACCAAGACATAATCCCTCCATGAGCATGAAAAATGGAAATGGTTGAGATGAAGTGCTGCAATATAAGAACCCATGATATTCCATGTATATTAGACATTCAATTGAAACAAAATTAAATATCCATGAAATACCTAAGTGTCCTCTCCAAACACCAACTTGGATGGGAATATTTCACTATCGAAATTGGCTAAGGCAAGAAAACTAGTCATCCACTAGCTCTCACAATTCACAAATGACAATTTCTCAAATGATCAAAATATATTATCTTGGTTGATTTCTGTATTTTATAAACATCCTTATCCTTATAAGTTTTCCAATCAATCCAAAAACTCAATCCAATTCAATTTTGGGTGTGTTCTCATGATTTTCCATGTGTCCTCCCTTTTCTAGCCTTCCACCTTCCCCAAATTCGAGTAGGATCCCATTGAGAATCCCCAACTCACATGAGAGCTCTATTGGATGCTCTATTTCGACCTGAAATTTCATATATGTCATATTTCAGACTTCAAATCTGATTTGTGTCATAGGTGTCATAGCATCTTCATCATTGTTGTCATAGAGCTAGAGAATCTAGTCCAAGTGACTCACTAGCTCCAAAATCACTCTTCCTCTCCCATGTAAGCTACATTTATTATGAAATTCAACAAATCATGCATATGACCAAGTTTATCATCATTATAGCTCATCCAATAACCTTTAGGCTTCCCATGGATCCTAAATTGCAAGAGGAGGATGCCATGTGGCACAAAATTTCTAGTTTGTGTGGGCCTATAGTCTCCATGTGTCTCCATGTTCCATTGCCACTTCAATTTTCTCTTGTATTTATTTAATAAGATAAATTATTAAATATTTATCCCATTCTAATGTCTAAATATCATTTATTATCTCCCTTATTAAAATTCCAAATGTATCCATCCAACCTAGGGAACTAGTAGGATTGATGGAATTGTCTTGCTATGGAATTATTTGAATGGGGACATTACAGTCCTCCCCACCCAAGATTTCTCGTCCTCAATAAATTTCAGATTTGGATGATGCAAGATATTCTCCTATTCCCATGTGGCATCTTCACTTGGTATATCCTTCCATTGTACTAAGTATTCTTTGACAGTTCTGCTTCTCAATCTCCTTTCCCTTCTCTTCAAAATATTTTCCGGAACAAGTGTGAGCTGACCTTCATAATCCAAGGGAGAAATTATTTATGAAGTGACATTTTTATGACCAATATATTTTTTAAGACAAGAAACATGGAATACATTATGGGTTTTACTCCCTTCCATAGTTTCCAACTCATATGCTACTTCCCCAATTTTCTGAACTACCTTGTATGGGCCGTAGTATCTTGGTTTTAGATTTTCTTCCCCATTATTTTTGAGATATGTTTGTTTGTATGGATGCAACCTCAAATATACTAAATCAATAACTTGAAAGGTTCTTCCTTCTCTATGTCTATCTGCACATTGTTTTTCTGATTTTTGGCAACCTGCGAATTGTCTTCCAAAAGCTTTAAAATTTCTTGGCTCTCTTCTACCCAATATTTAGCTTTTGGAGCTCTACTATCACAAAATATCATCTCGAAAAAGGTAATTGCATCATAACCATATAATAATTTGAAATAATACATCCCTATTAACATATGAAACGTGGTGTTGTACCAAAACTCACCCAAGTGTAGCCATTTTGTCCATGTTTTTTGCTGCTTTCCCACATAGTTTCTTAGGTACCCTTCCAATGATTTCTTCACCCTCTCCATTTTTACATCAGTTGTGGATGATATATTGTACTTGGATTCAAATGAGTTCCCACAAATCTAAAAAGTTCTTTCCAAAAATCACCCATGAATCTACTATCTCTATCACTTACAATCCTCTTGGGGAGCCCATGCAATCTCAAGATTTATTTGAAAAAGATATTACCCACTTGTGAAGAACTAAAAGATGATGTAACAACAAATAAATGAGAAAATGTTTTCAATATATCCACTACCACATATATGCAATCCTTACCCAAATATTTGGGCAACCAGGTGATGAAGTCCATTGAGATGCTATCCCATTTTTTCTCTGCAATGGGCAATGGTTGCAATAAGCCAGCTAGGAATGTAAGTTATGATTTGTTTTGTTGACATACCTTAAATTCATTCACATATTTCTGAACATATTCCTTCAGCCCCTTCTACAAGAATATTTTCCTCAATTTTCTATAAGTTTTGAAGATCCTCGTATGGCCAGCTAGTGGGGAATCATGTGCTTATTCCAAAATTTTGTACTTGAGATTTGAATCTTGAACCAAATAAATTATGCCATTATGATATATCATTCCATTCAAAATCGTATAGTTATCATCAGCCTTGATTCCATCTAACACATCACAAGAAAATTTATCTTTGGCATATTCAACTAGTAACATATTTTTCCAATCTTTAGCAATGCCCATGAGAGAAAAACAAGGTATTTGAGATAATGCATTTGCTATAATGTTATTATTCCCTTTCACATATTCAATATCAAAATAATAAGCTTGAATATTTCTTACTTACTTTTGTTTCCTTTCATTTAGATCCTTTTGGGTGAGGAAGTGCCTTAGACTATTGTGGTTAGTTTTCACCACAAACTTGTTTCCTACCAATTATCATCAAAACTTGGCCAATGCATGCATGATGGCCAAAAATTATTTGTCATATATGGATTAGATTTTTTCATGAGTCTACAATTTTTTTCTCTCAAAGGCTATAGGATGTTGGTCTTTCTTTAGGACAACACCTCTTCCTCCACCTGAACACTACAACAAATCATGGAATTAGCATCCCATTTAGCATCCCTTTTTAGTGTATTTTTTTTTACATTGAGTGGTCAAACTAGACGCTAAATGGGGTGCGTCATGGAAAAAACTTAAAGAGTCTCAAAAATGTTTTTTTTTTGTTTCCTAGATAGCATCCTTTATGATGCCCAAAATAATGTCTATTTTTTTTTTTCCAAAATAGCATCCAACTTCGCTTCATAAACAACGTCGAGCTTTTCTTCCTAAATAACGTCTTATTTTGCTTCCTAGAGAGTGTCTACTTTTTCTTCTTGAATGGGATCCCCGTTAGCGCCATATTTGCATCCTTAATAGCACCACATTAGCATCCAATATTGAATCCATTTTTTCTACTACTTTAGAATCCCATTTTGCACCATGTTTTACTTCCAAATATGTGCCAATTTTTGCTTCCAAATTTGCACCAATTTTTTCTTCTTTTTTTGGATCATGTTTTGCTACCAAAAAGACGCCAACTATTTCTTCTATTGTTGCACCATATTTTTCTTCCTATGTAGCACCATTTTTTGCATCCAAAGCAACGTCTTATTTTTCTACCATATCAATGCCATGTTTGGCTTCATCATTAGTGCCACATGTTGCACAATTTTTAATGCCTCGATTCGTGTCTTATTTTGCTACCATATCAATGCCATGTTTGGATTCAT
Source organism: Pseudotsuga menziesii (assembly GCA_001517045.1). Lineage (NCBI taxonomy): Eukaryota > Viridiplantae > Streptophyta > Pinopsida > Pinales > Pinaceae > Pseudotsuga > Pseudotsuga menziesii. Next base: position 44,841 of record LPNX011124449.1, read on the forward strand.
CATTAGCGCCATGTGTTGCATCCTTTTTATGCCTTGTTTCACATATCTCATTTTTGGGTCACTAATTTAGTTGTTTTTATAATTTTATATACAAATTTTGGTCATTTTGTTTGGTCACTTATCTATCATAGTTTGGTCACATATGTCCTATTTATTGGTTACTAATTTAGTTGTTTTTAACCAATACTATAATATCATTAGGGCATGGAGGAATCGAACCACCAACCTCCTTCTTGTAAGGCAGGCGTTCTTCTATTAAGCTAGCACCCTTTAAGAATTTGGGAACCTAAAGTACGGAGTCCTTTATAAGGGTAAAAATGATGAATACACAACTTTCAATATCTAATGGTCGGAAAATGATGATAGATTGTATAAGTTCACAATATATGCTCAAGGAGGTTATGAAATCCATAAACCTTTTCTAGGAATTTTGAACAAAACTCAAGAAATTGGCTTAATGGAAATGCAAAAATCATTATTCTCTAGAAACCGTAAGTGTGCCACTATATTAGACCTATCAACAACAATTATCTTAGTGTGGATTCCAAGGATATATTAGATAAGCATGATCATACTAAAGCCATGTATAAGTGGAGCAATAAGGAGAATCAAAAGAGGATGATCAACCTAATAGTTGGTGCTTCACATGGATCCTATCCACCATGGGATGAGCAAAGTTCTTTCTTCCATCAAGATAATGAGTATCCACAAGGACAAATGGTTAGGATATATTTTGATGAAAATTCATAATGTTTATTCGCTTCCCAAGGTGATGTTGCAGTGCCTGCACTAGGATATCTACATGATCCCTACCAACATTGGATATAAGCATATTCATGGGGCCATAGAGTATAGGATGAGGCTGTCTTTTTATCCTTTCCTTTGGAAAACCATGCATGATTTGAAACATTGGGAGAAGGAATAGAATCGGATATACTAAACAAACTACAATCATGACATGGCAGAGGAATCTACTCTATAGTCATTGTGCAAATTTCGGAAATGGGTATAACTTCCTAAGGACTATGAACAACATCCATTTAAATATGAATGAAAAACCTTCCATGTCATAGGAGAATACTCGATGGCCGTGGGATTATTGTTTCTAACATAAAGAAACAAAGAAGCCATAAATTGAAGCTCCAAGGGGATACACATAACATTAGAATGAAAAATCAACACCCTAAAGAAGTTCCATCTAGATTTTTCATTGTAAACAATAAAGAATTCATAATATAAAAAAAATTTATTGTGATCATAAAATAGGTCATATTTCACTTACCTATATCACAATTCGATTACTCTATTGGTCAGGTTTCCATTTTGGTCACTACAAGAAGATCTTTTCATGAAAAAATACATAACCTTTAGAATCCCATTATTGTCTATTGGTAGATAATACCATATTTAAATTCCATGTTCAAACACTTGTTTCAATAACCATATCTCATAAAGAAAGAAAGACAAGAAAAAATATTGATAAAATCAAGAAATTACCTTTGATGTCCCAATGCAAAACTTGGTTGATATGACATTGCATACATTTATTTACCAACACAACCTGCATAATACAACATAATGTAGTGCATAGATATTATGAACCAGAAAAGTGTTGCATTATTGAAGACAAAACAATAATGCCCTTCAACTTTTTTAATTATTCTTAGTTACGAAGTAAGTTGCTATGGATTTTATATTAAGATGAGTTAAAAAATGTATTTCGTGTTAAGATGTGCTAGAAAAAGTGACACTCAATAATATATTAGGATCCCTATAAGTATATTTATATGTCAAATCTACAAAGAACCTATTCATGCAGTACTACAAAAATAGAAGAACACAATTAAGTCATTTTTCAAGCAACATGATAATTATTATTCATAATTACCAATTTTTTTTTCAAGAAGACATTCATATCATTGTAGATAGACATACTCAGTTTAAATGTCAATATATTTCAATAAATATTAAATACATATTCAACAATAGGTCTGTCACTTCAACAACTCTCACTATCTTGACTTATGTCCACCTGCAGAGCAACAACATTTCCATACACTATAATGTTGATGATCTTAACATGACCCTACCTACATTTAACATGCACTAAGAAATGTACACTAGTATCATCTCTAATCTCATTGTTTCACATGCAATGAAATGTACACTTCACTAATCTCTTAAATCACTAAAAAAAAATTGTATCAAGGATCATAGATCAGAAGTTGGAAAACTAAAATATATTATGAAAATCATCTCAGAACAACAAAGAGTATCACAATTTTAATATATATATTCAATGTTTTCTAAGACTAGAGTTTTGTGTTCAAATTTGGAGAGCTAAATTAAAAAAAATCACCAATACAAAAGTAAAATCATAAAATGTGTGTGAATTCTAATTTGTCTTTAAAAGTAATGCCTAGTCATTTCAAAAATTGCCATTAAGTTAACTGGTGCATGAAATTTGGCAAATTTCAATTTTTTTTAAAGATGGCCAACTGCAGTGGATAAGTTAACATCATTGAATTACAAATTTAATTACGTTGCTAAAGCACATAGCCTGAAATAACTCATGCTCTTTGCAACTCAACTAATGTTGAAGTAATACCTGAGTGCCCCAATCATTTGTATGTTTGTCCAAACCATATCTGACCTTGTGTTCCTTTGTTGCAGCAAAAGCACCACCTAGACTGTCGCCTTAGCCAATAAATCATCTGATAAACTAGAAACAAGTAATGCTACAACCAAATAACTCAAGTAAGCTCTTTCATTTCTCAATTGAAATAGCGTAAAACACAATGCATCAAGTAGTCTACAAAAAACCTCACATCATGTGACTACCACTAATATTTTTTTAGTAACTTAAATGGTTGTGTGTATACACACCTACACTTATGTGTATGTATGTGGGTGTGTATTTCCATCTATAATATGCATATAATGCAGTTTAACATTAAAGACAATGCACATAAAAGACAATCTATAGAACCTGTTCAACAACATACCAAGGAAAGAAATGGTCTTCTTTCTAATGTTGGCTTGATTTGACCCCAGTAACATCTGATGATTTGTTGCCATGAGGTTTCCAAAATGCTGAAGGATATCAGATAAGATATCAATGAAATCACACTTTACCTCCGTTTTTTTTATCCCGAGAAGAAGGTACATATCATCCCATGATAGGTCAGAAATTTATCCTTCAGGAATACATTTCAACTCTATTAAACACAGCTAATTTTAAACTTTTGTTCATCTTGGTACTCCATATAGTAGAACAAAGCATGCATGCCGGTACGAAGCATATAACTGTTCCAGAATATATTAAGCTATATAAATAGGTCTATTATATCAATTATTCTTGTAAGAAACAAATTGTAAGGCTTCAAGAATTCTTCACATCTACTGAAATTATGTCCTCGAGAAAATATCTGTCATTACAGGTAAAATGTATTAGAAACACTACAATGTTTTCAAATATTAACAAGAGGAAAAGCTTCTGACATCTAAAATGTTACAAAACTACTAGGTATTCGAAGCTCACATTCAAGGAGTTTTCTTTAACACCAGATTTCAGAATTGTTTCTAAATAATATCAAAGGCTTATTCTATGTGAAATGTATCAAATTGACAGTAGTGAAAAGATATGACTAAATTGCAATAGGAATTTCCTCTCGCAAAAATCATGCCCAATGAAGCATTTTAATTTGTAATTCTAAATAACAACGAATTTCACAATTATCCAATGAAGCAGTTTAAATCAGTATGCTAAAAAAACTACATATCAAAATACTTGACTAGAAACTTCGCAAAACTGAAAAAGAAAGGGAGGAGCAACAATAAAGAAACAACATAGGGAGGAGCAACAATAAAGCAACAACACTTAACCCACTTGTGATGCCTCTTATAAATAGAGGTGAGAGGGATGCAACCAAACACTGGGAAACACTTTGGTTGGAAATTTCAGAAATAATTGTCTTCAAAGCTATGTTAACAATGTCACATCACTGTTCTTTTCCATTCAACAATTTATTGCACAATGTGTTTTCCATTTCAACAACTTTATCCTCACTTACTTTCTTTACTAATGAGACAAAGATGCAAGAGTAGCAAAGGCATATATCAGTCTATCATAAAAGATATGCCAAGAAACATAAATGTAACTTCATGGAGGTAATGTTTTAGAAACGATTATAGACTCAACACAGAGAAAATACACTGCTATAGCTATGAACTTAAAGCTGGGATGCTTTAAGATGGCTCCCATTATAGTCACAACGTCATAACTCGACAGGTGGAGTGTGAGTTTGTTAGATGCCCCACCAAGTGTCAAATCCTTCCAGTGACATGTTTGGCCAATAATGGTCAAATTGTCCTGCAGTGGCTTGGATGAAATATTAGCACCCTCGCCCCCCCCCCGTCCCCCCTATTGGCACATCTCAGATCTAGTCTGAGTCACAATATTCTCATACATGTGACATGAAAACTATTCCATATGCCATCTATACTATGGGGTGTGGTGGTAGGAATTTGGCTTGATACTGGGCCTAGCCGAGGTCACTTTGTCTAGTTACTGATTCCCCAAGCCTTTCAAGCAAAAGGATGGCTCCCATTACTACTTTCATCATGAATATGAATGTCTTTGGAAATTTCTTCCTAATTTAAACTTTTATTGAGAAATTATAAATAATTTTCGAGACATTGTCGCATAGATTTCAAAAAATTCCTATAGTATAAGCAAAATATAACACAAAGAACATATATCCATGCATTTAATATTGTCTCTGTGAATAAAGAAAAGGGCAACCAAATTGCAGTGGTAGTTCCATATTGGATACATGAACACTGTAGTTGTATTTACTATTTAGTATATATTTGGCTATCCAGTTTTGTGCTAACCTATGAGCCTCAAATATTTGGCTATCTATCTAGTGGCCCTTAGATGAGCAAAGCTATATTTTTAAATGACCTTAGTTTATGATCTTAGAAATTTCACAATCTTAGATGAGAAAATCTAGATTCTTAAATGACCTTAGTCTATGATCTTAGATCTTTAGTGACCCTATTCGTATACAATCTTGGTGATCAAATTCATCCACAATATTAAATGACCAATTCACTATTTATCATTTTATACAATTCATCATATATGCAGCAAGTTATTGATGCGAATTTTGATGACAATGAAAATCAAGTGACAATTTTTGCTTGAATGGGAGGTTTAACAATCGTTATACCAATTATGCATAGAATCTGCAAAGAAATATCTAGACAAGAGTAACTACTTATCAAAGAATAACTTTAGGGCTGAACTAATGTTAAAAGAAATTGCTATAAAAAAATATATAATTGAAACAAAAAGGAAAGAATCTTTGACATACTACCATCTAATAACTGAAATGTCATGTAATTTGCACCAAAAATTTGGATTTATGAATTAAAACTTTGAAGCCGACAAAAACAATTCAATAAAAATAAGAACTCCCAATAACTTCTCAATAGTTATAGGATTCCCATAGTTATTCTTAATTTCATTGCAATCCCAGAGACAGGATTCCAAAGTTATTCTCAACATTTGAAGAAAATATTTAAACGAGTAAAAAAACAACAAACCATTTTACTACAATCCCAGAGACGTCCTCAGCTACATCATCAAGTTGTTCAAGTACAGTCTTTGATATTTTAATATCCAAATCGTTATTTGCTTTAAATGTTTCCTTGCTCAACTCATTGAACAAATCAGATGTTTCCATGTATCTCTAATCTTTGTTCTTTCTTGTAACCCGCATAACTAAAATTTGATAAATATAAACACCTCTATTTGAGAAGTAACATAAAATAACCAAATATTATTTCATCACAGTTTCCTACCTCTAAAAGGGAGGCATCATAAAACAAATAGAATCTACATTCCCATCAGCTAGTAGATTTCCCTAATATAAATTAGACTTAAATATAAAGCCAATTTTCTTATAACCAATGACTGAAAATCAAATAATTAGAAAGTAATTTCCAAAGCAATCTGGATTCTGGACACATGTGTAAGCTGGAACACCACAACAAGTCAATCTCTCCATATATTCCCATATCTCTATTGGAGTTAGTTAGCTAGCTGGTTACCCCTCCTACTTCTAATATACATTAATTTAATTAGTTACAAACAAGTTATTATCATTTTGGAAGGATTCTTACAAATGAAGAGGCAAGGAGAGGATAAGAGTAAAGAAGGGGGCGACTCGCACATGCATATATACAAACTAACCCCAATCTTAGATATCTAAGGTCACCTCTAAACAAACTAATTAATACAGTTAACATCCTCACAACTAGAACGATTTTCCAGGACTCAAGCTTTATGTGTAACCCCAAATTCCACGTCCTCACATTCCATGGATAGTCATCATGGTTGACGACATCTTGGATCCATACCTGAACGCGACGATGGGTCTATAATTTATACTTAATCTATATTTGGATCTTATACTTTCAATATATTATACTATTTACCCATACCCCAAAAAAGGTGCCTTAAATAGCATGAGCAAAAGCATAGCCATGTTTGGAAACAATATAAGTTATAGATAGTTATAGTGCCAACCCATTATGCATTCTTAAAGAAAGTGTTTTTTTTTCAAAAGGAAAAGATCTATAGAAAGTCAGATTGACTCAAGTGGCACCCATGAAGGATGCGTAGTCGAACAAATAATATGACTTTTATTTATATAAATTTATCACTTCGGATTGTGTTTGTGGAAATAAATCTAGTTCAAGTGATTCACATTGAGAAGTATGCTCATCCAAAGCCCTTACCTCAAATATCAAGCCTTAATGACCTCCAAGCATGTAGCTTCACTAGTTCAAGACGAGTAGCTTTGAGGTGGTTAACTCATAATTAAAGTGCTAGTGTTGCTGGGGCCTTTGATATGATGTCTATTGGGAGAATATGTTCTCTGAAATGCCTATAGTAATAGGTGGTGGGTTGATGTTCAATAAAGAAATAGATGAGTATAAATACCTTCTCCAGTATGCCATTAATAGTGATGTTCGACATTTGAGAATATGATTTCTTCAATATAGCTTCAGGTTTTGATTTTAATAGTTTTCCTTTTGGCGTACAACCTTTACTGATCAACCACTTGAAAATCGATGCTTTGCCTTTAGTACTCTGCAATAAATTAATTACAAAAAACATATATGTAAATATATAATGAAAATGACAAATTCAGAGATCTTAGAGTTAGAAAATAAATTAGATCAAATATAGTTATTTGTATGGAGGAAATCTTTACACTTTTAGTGAAAGGCAAAGAGGAGAATATTATTGAAATGTCTCTTAATGGCCAAAATAGGTTAGCAGGACTAAAGGAACTATTAAATTATACCTGTCTCGGGTCTGGGATATGTCGGTATGAAACAAGAATGCATCCTCGAACAACACAGGAGAGAGTTATTATGCATTGTCTTTTGATCGATTTGTAACTGAACCTTTTTTCCTTGAAAGGATTTTCAACATAGTTGTTGAATAACATAGTCAACGTAGCACATCGATCGACATAATAGTTGTACATGGTAAAACATTATTTAGAGAATCACTAGAGGCATTCTCTTCTTGAAATGATTTATATGTATGTTAGGACAAGTTCCACGCATATTTACATGATATACAACTTATTTTGATTTTAAAAAAAGTGTATTAATGAATTTGACCTGATTATACTGGTTTATGAAATCTTAAACATGTTGTCATGATTATTCATTCAATATCTTTGTTGAAGGAGAAATTTCTAGTTTCTTGTTAGTTTGTATGTAATATTTCAATTTCTTTATCCACCCAATAGCCTATTTCTGCACCACTTATCAGTTTTTAACTTTTTCATACTGTGCACTATGATTTTTTTAGGAATGTATGTTTAACATATTCCCTATTAGGTTTGAAGATCTTTTGGAGAAATTATTTGTGTTTCTCTCTTATCTCTCTATTTCATTTCGTGGGTGGATAAAACAGTTTTATTCATGTCCAACAAATGACCACAAAAGTAGGGCATTGGGACTGAAAACTACATCCATAAGCTAAAATACAATGTGGAGGTGCAATTAGAGGAGGTAAGCTAATAACTAATCAGATAAACATATAGCTAATAAATCTTGGTTTATTATCATTTAACATCATTATTATGATTTTATGCAGTGTATATCATTATTTGTTTTCTATGGAGTGATGTACTTTTTCTTGTACTATAAATGTTTTCATTTTCCCTATATTTTCCAGCTATCATATAATTTATTTGACATAACCTATTACTATGATGCCATGAAGGTAGTAACATCATATTACTCAAGATAAACTTTAATTCTGCTATTTTAATTCGTGCAGTTTTATAAAACAATATAAACTGGGCCATACTATATTTGTTTTGTTGATATTTTGGTGCCTTTCTCAGAGTCTTGAATAAGTATCCTTGTACATATTTTTCATTTGAATACTAAGCCTTAGTTTGAGTCATATCATGTCGTAAAGAATGTCTTTGATTTTATACATTTAGTTGTAACTTTATTTCTCTTCCCATTTAACATCTACATTTTCCTTCCTGAAAACTAAAGGGCGGGAATAAAACTATTGGGATAATCCACTGTAGATATATCACTCAGAACTAGAGATAGTGATATCACAACTTTTGGAACAATCATTGACGACATGATGATAAGCTTCATCTTGCACTGCAACTGACAAGTCTCCTTGATGCTAGTTTGTTTTCCCAAAATGGGGAAAACATAAATCCTTTCTCTGTGTGGATAGCAATGTATACTATCAGTTCCAGAAGTTCTCTTCCCTTTGCTGTTGGAAAAAGAAATCCTTGGGCCCTAAATTTCCAAATTTGATATTTCCAGTGGAAGTGTTGGGGAAGCATTGAGGGTAGTGTCACTGGCATTGTTGCAATGGGTGGTTGGTTTTATTTCTCACATTGAGAGCTGGGTTGTTCTCATGTTACTACGAGCTAGGCATTGACCTTTTCCACTTCAATGGAACTACCATGGATTTATGATGTTGGAAAGACATTTGTTCATAATAAATTGAATAAGATGGGCATGATTGCTGAGAGATAGCAAGGACCAGTCTCAAACCTTCCTTTGAAGCATAAGTCAATGGCACTAACCCTCTTTCCACTTTAGCTAAGGTCGGTGGCGTGAGAGATTCAAATCCTATTATTCACAAACATGAGAGATCGGATCCTTTCATTACTATTCTATTTATAGTCATTACTATTCATAATTATTATAGTAAGAAGATCTGAGCTAGGACCGATCACGAAAGGGTTTTAGAGGTAGGAAACTCTATCCGTCAATAAATATTTTTCCTGCTAGTCATAAGAAAGGTCACAGAGAACATTTCCCCACTATTTCGTTTTTATGTAAATTAATTCTAATAGTTTGGGATAGTAATTCAAAGAGAATGGGAAGGCAATCTGAATGGATTGATTTTATTTCTGACATTGAATTTCCCAAGTTCCCCTGAATAACTCCACCACATCCAAGGATATTTGAGCCATTTCATCTCCACCACATCCACAACAACGAAAAAAGGAAACGTTCAGGGACGCGTTCCCCAGGGTAAGGAATTATACTTGTAAACAACTTCAATACCAAATATTTGACAGTTTCAATTTCTTTCCACCGACACCAATCTTATCACCATGTTTAGAATTACGTGAATTCCAACTCCATTCAGTCTTCTTAGATGCGTCTTCAAGCATAGATCCAGACAAATTACTTTTTGAATTATGTAATTTGTATTTTATGATCATGTACAAGAAACTACCCTCCCAGGGTTTCTCCCTAGAACCTAAGAGGTTTTTATCCTGCTCCAAAATAAAATTATCCCCATAAAACTGAATAGGTAAATTATTGATCTTAGACCCTGTCATGTCCATATTTGAAGAAATATACACAAGATGATCAGATTTATAAATACCATTTTCTGCAATATCCTTGGCTTGAAAATGAAGCTCCTTGACCTCTTCACGAGTTTGATCAAAAAAACATTCGCGATCCAAATATTTATTTGGGACCTCCTCTTCCTTTTCATAACACACCTCTGAAAAACCCCATCTCTCGAGAACCAATTACCGCTTTTCCCTCCTACCTCATCGATTAGCTTATATATTTTCTTTTTCACTAATACCATTGTTAAACTTAAGGAAACATTCTTCCATCAAATTCCTATATTTAGGATATCTTAAGCATCTAAAGGGGATACATGAATAATAAAGTGATGGGTATTTTTGGATGTACATTTAATACACTACCCCTTCGAGAAGGTCTAGGACCACAAGAAAATGGACCCAAAGGTCATTACCCATGTCTCCATATGGGTAAAATTCGTTCCCATAAATGTTTTGATGGAGTTACAAATTTCTTTGAAGACATTTGATGACAAAAACCCCCAAGGCAAGGTTGTTAACTTCACCCAAATCGAGAATGTATAGTTTTTTTCCAATTTGGTATAAAATAATGGTGTCCATCTCTTGAGGATAGAAACGGTCAATTCCCACCTCTAGATATACTTTAAAATCTTCTATGCATCCTATCTTGACCTACGGAAAAATCCATCCAACCTCTAGCTAGTAAGTGGTATTTAGGACTGTACCTTATACTTGACTCCCTATTATGATGTAATCACTCTTGAAAAGTCTTAGCACCCATCCTTCGGTCCTTAAAAATACCAGCCGCACCTTATTCTGCATGCTAAAAAACTTGGTTATTTTCACATTGTATCCTAAAACCAGTTGAACTAGGCTACCCTTGTTTTGAACACATCTTTTGATGCGCTTATAGTCAGTAGTGTCTCTACTACTTTTCCAACTCCCGTCACCTTCTATATAGACTTGAACAAGGTTAAGTCTATTGTCATCCCTTTTATTCTACCCTAACCCTAGGTCATGAAACAATGCCTAGCCAATCCCATTCATCAAATCCTATCGTAGGGTAGGGTTGTGATTCGTATAATGGGGAAAGGGTTCCATTCTCTGTGGCCACGACCATGGCCTATTATTTTCTTCCCCTGGAAATTCTATGATCCATTCTCAGCTCCTCTTTTCCCCACTAACGTCATTGCCATTAATAAGCTAGAAACTGAATGAGGCTTCACTTCATTGCATAAAAAACCTTGACCATGATCTGCAATAGGGAAGGAAGAATCCTATCGGCCGATTCGGAAAGATGAGCTCTGCAAAAAACCTAATCCGTGCCCTAGCTGTCACCGAGGAACATGGCCGCTGGGACTCCACAGGGACGGCGCTACAGGTAGAGAAGGAGTGCCATCGCCTTTGGCCAGGCAGTGGAGGCGGTCTACCAGTCCAGGAGCTCTCGATCCTCTCCGCCTGCGATCTGAAGAATGTGAACTGGCGATATGGCGGGCTCCGTCCCTATGCCGTTGTGAGGGACGACACGGAGCACACAGTGTCAAGAAGGTTTGATCCAGGGGGCGACACTAACCTCGACCGGGACGAGAAACTTACCATTCCCGTTGGTACCCTTCAAGACGCCGAACTAAGCCTCGAAATCATGCAGGAGAAGTCCTCAGAGCTCACCAAGCAGCTGATCGCATCCGTCGGGGTCCAGTCCTCGCAAGCCCTTGAAGAAATCGGATTCCATGGAAGTTTGGAGCGGATGCTGAAGCTCAATCGCCTTACCGGCAGCGCGTAAGAGGTAGGAAACTTTCAGATTTTTGTGAAACTGCCCTCCGGAAAAACTTCCTTGCTGTGGGTTGGTGATGAAGATACAGGGGAGACTCTAAAAACCCTGCTAGTGCAGAAAGAGGGTTACTCTTCAACCCTTTTTTACATTTTGCATGAGGGTAAAGTGATGCATGAGGGTGAAATGCTGAGAGATTGCCAGATTTCTAAGAACTCCACTCTGCATGTGATGTATCGTTTGCGGGGGGGAACAGTTGAGAACAGAGGAACAACAGGTCCCTCTTCATACAAAGATGCAGCACGATCTAAGGGGTCACAGTCCACAGCAGCTCCACCATCTAAGCCGTATATTGTGGAGAAACTGGATGCCATCCCATCGCTGGAGATCAAGAATACAGAGGTAACACAACTATTTAGATCCCTACAAACTCATGCTCTCATTTTCCGTTTTAATGGATTTTGGCCCAGATCTTTTGATCTACACAACTGGATCTACACAAACTGGACAACAAACTGTCAAATTCTTTTATGTGCCAAAGGCTTTTTTGTTGTACAGTTTGAATCAACGGAAGAATATCAGAAGATCATTGAGCAGGGTCCTTGGTTTTGGGGGAGAGCGGGTCTTTTCTTAAGTCCCTGGTTCCCGGAGTTTGATGCCAACACTATGGTGGTAACCAAAATGCCGGTATGGGTGCGGCTGCCAAACCTGCCCCTTCCTTTCTGGCATCACCTAGTACTGGAAGAAATTGGCAATCTGCTTGGGAAGTTCATTAAAAGTGATTCTGATCTAAATGAGCAAGGGTTATTTACCTATGCCAGAATCTGTGTGGAGATTGACCTTAGCAAAGGTCTCCCTGATAGAGTCCAGCTGATATATGAAAAGCACAAATGGATCCAGGCACTGGACTATGAAAATACTGCTTTTCGATGCAGATTTTGCCATCTGACAGGACACTTACAAGATTCATGCCCTCTTTCAAAAAGATTTCCCAAAAAGAAACAGGGGTTGCATCCAAAACGGAAAACATGGCAGGCAGAATATGCTCCCTCTACTGATGAGGATTCAGAGGGTGAGGAGAGCGAACCAGAAGGACATCAAAAGGATGAGGTCAATGAAGAAATAGTGCCTAACTCTGAAACAGTGGAGGCATGTCACTCAGAATCAAAAAATGCCGGTAAGGAAACAATCACGGAAAATATACAACAAATGGCTTCTTCCTTAACCGGGTCCAAG
>LPNX011124449.1:59801-83790 GCA_001517045.1 Pseudotsuga menziesii
CAAGGACTGTAAAACAAAATTTGGAAATATTGTCTTCACTCATGCTTCACAGCATGATCAGAAATCCCCAGCAGTGATTTGATATTGCTGAAGGTCTTCTCACAAAATGTTTTGGTGAATATATCAGCTACTTGTTCTGAAGATGAACAAAAGAGTAGGTGAATGGTGCCATCATGCACAAGCTCTCTGATGTAGTGCATATGGATCTCAAGGTGTTTGGTTCTCTGCTTCTGAAATGGATCTTTGTAGATTCGAATGGTACTTTGGTTATCATAGTAGATGGTAGTTGAGTACTCTGATTCGAAACCACACTCTCCAAGTAAACCCTGCAACCACAAACATTGAGTTGCCGCATTAACAACTCCTATGTACTCTGCTTTTGTAGATGAGAGTGCAGTGGCACTCTGTTTCTTGCTTGACCAGTTGATTGGCCCTTCTGAAAGCATGAACACATATCATAATGTGGACTTTCTGTCTGTGCTATCACCTGCCCAATCACTGTCAGTAAATCCAATCAAATCAAGATTAGATTTTGCTTTATAGAAGATCCCATGTGTCCTTGTTCCCTGAACAAAGTTAAGGATCCTTTTGGCTGCTTTCCAATGGATCTCATGAGGTTGATCCATGTATCTAGAATACACACTTACTGCATAAGAAAGATCAGTTCTAGTATGTGTCAGATACAATAAACATCCAATCAATTGCCTATACAGTGTTTTGTTTACCATAGGTGAAGAATCAACTTCTTCCAGCTTCACTCCTGAAAGGAAAGGAGTTTTGCTTGCTTTGCAATCCTTCATTTTGAATTTGTTCAGCAAGTCCAAGGCATATTTGGACTGGTGCACCTTGATTCCAGCTTTGGTTTGATCAATCTCAAGCCCCAAAAATTGACTTAAGAGCCCCAAATCTGTCATGGAGAAGGCTTGGTTCATCCTTTGAGCTTCCTGTAATGAGGAGGTCATCAACATATAACACAATTATCATTAATGAACCATTAACTAACTTCAAATAGACATTTGGATCTGATTTGCACCGAACTAAATTCAGTGATAGCAAGAAGCTATCGATCTTGGCATACCAAGCCCTGGGGGCTTTCTTTAGCCCATACAATGACTTTCTCAACCTGTACACAAGAGAAGGGTTAGTAGAAAAACCTTGAGGCTGCTGTATATATATCTCTTCAGTGAGATCTCCATTCAGGAAGGCACATTTTACATCCATGTGATGTACCTCCCATTTCCTTGAGGCTGCAATTGCTAAGGCTAGCCTGATAGAATCCATCTTTTCCACTGGGGCAAAAGTCTCATTGTAATCTATGCCATGAACTTGTGAGTATCCCTTGGATACCAATCTGGCCTTGTACTTCAATGGTGAACCATCAGCAGCAAATTTGGTCTTATAGACCCACTTACACTGGACTAACTTTCTCCTTGGGGGAAGATCCACTAGCTCCCATGTGTTGCTCTTCTGGAGTGAGATGAACTCCTCCTTCATGGTTGTTTGCCATCTTGGATCTCCTGCTGCTTATTAATATGTTTGAGGATCAGAATCCACCATCAAATAGTATTTTTCAGCAAACATAGGATCCTTCATGCACAGATCTAGTCCTCCTTGGGTCATTGGGATCCCCAGCTAGCTCTCCTGCTGCATGTAGTGTCTTGGCTGCCCATTTTGGCCTTGTAGGGCTGTTAGGGTCTGAAATAAACCCATCTCCATCAGACAAATCAGAATCAGCATGTTCAACAAACTCTTTACTTACTTCCTGAGGTTCAGGTGGAGAAGAGGCTTCTCCAACTTCCACTGCTGCAAGGGGTTCTTCTTCAAACTGAACACACCTTTCGATGAAGGATTTATTTGTGCTCAAATTTATCAGTTTGTACCCTTTTGAATCTTCAGAGTATCCAACAAAAAGACACTCTTGGCTTTGGGGCTGCAAAGCCTTCCTCTTCTCTGTTGGAATTCTAGCCCAAGCCTTTGAGCCAAAAATCCTGAAATGGGTCACATTTGGCTTGTGCCCACTCCATGCTTCGAAAAGTCATGCCATCAAGCTGTTTATGAGGCACCCTATTCTGAATATAGGCTGTACAGTTGATAGCTTCATCCCAGTACTTTGGTGGCAAAGTTTTGGCCTCCATCATGCATGTTGCAATCTCCTTCAGTGATCTGTTCTTCCTCTCAGCAACACCATTTTGTTGTGGTGTGTAAGGGATAGAATGCTACATTTGAATACTTGCATCTGCACAATAGTTAATAAACTTAGATTTGACATACTCACCACCATTTTCAGATCTGAGGACCTTGAGTTTCCTCCCAGACTGGTTTTCAACCAAATCCTTAAAGACTTTGAAGAGGCCAAAAACTTTAGAATTTTGTTTCAGGAAGTAAACCTAGAAATACCTGGAAAAGTCATCAATAAAAGTCGATGCATATTTGGCCTGAATCATGGACATATGAGGGAATGGGCCAGCAACATCACTGTGGATCAGCTCGAGGGGTGCAGAGGTTCTCTCATGACTAGCTCTCTCAAATTTGTGCTCTAGGTGTTTTCCTAGGATACAACCTTGGCAGACTCCTTTGAAAATTTTTATCTTGGGAAACCCTATGACCATCTCTTTTTCACTAAGATCAGAAAGATATTTGTAGTTTAGGTGGTCAAATCTTTAATGCCAAATCTTGCTAGCCTCATTAGCATGAACCAGAAGAGCAGAGGGGTTTGAGTAAGGTAGGAAGTGTGAGAACATGTACACCTTTTAAGCATGATTCGCAACTCCTTTTGCAATGACTCTACCACTTGAGATTTTTTTGATCTCAAATTCATCAGGGGAGAATATGAATTTCTTAGGAGACCTAGTGTGGGTCATCTGGTACACTGACAAGAGGTTGGAGGCAAGACCAGGCACATACAACACATTGCTGAACTGACCATGATCAAGATCAATCCTCCCTTTGCCCAAACTTTCAGTGAGAGAGTCATCTCCCAGTACTATAGGTGGTCCTTTCGACATGTCAAGTGAGCAGAATGCCTCCTTGGTCAAAACCATGTGTCTTGAAGCTCCAGAATCGATGATAAAACTGGGTGAGCTTGATGTGCCAGCAACTAGAGCATGAACTCTCTTTGTCATCCGAACTTGATCCTCCTTCTCTCTTCTTTGAGCTGTCTGGAAGGGAGATGCCATTCTTCTCCAGGATTTGGGTCAGCATGTCTATTTTCTTCTTCATACAAGAGCTTTCAATGTGATTGCCTTTATTGCAGTATTCGCACTTGCTCATTTCTCCTTTGTTTTTCTTCTTCTGGTATTTCTTCTTGGAACCTTGTGGCTCCTCCGAAGACTGTTTCTTGTCTCTCTTTTGCTCAGGTGGCTTTTTAGCTTTCTTTTTTCTTTTTGAATCCACCTTCGAATCTCCAGCAATCAAAGCTTGATCTTTGGATGGTTTGATGGTGCCCATCATCACCAGCTTGTCCTGTTCTTGTGTGAGAGATTCCATGAAATCTGCAAGGCTAGGCATCTTCCAGGTTCGAGCTGTCAGTTTTGTGGCATAGAAGGTAAAAAAAAACACTGAGTAGTTAGGGCCTAGCTTCGAGAGAATGGCCAAGATGAGCTGATCGTCCTTCTTTTCGATCCCACACTATTTCAACTGCAAAACAAGTGCTTTGAACTTGGAGAAATATAGCTGCAGGGATTCAAAGCTATTTGGACTTAGAGAAATAAGCTCATTTTCAATTTGATGTCCCCTCATCTCATTTGTTTTTCCAAAAAGATAAGAAAGCTTCTCCCATACTTCATTCGGTGATGTCAATCCATCAAGATGGAAAAGGAGGTCTCTGGAAATACTCAGACACAGGAGACCATAGGCCTCATCCCTCCTGTTGTGCCATTTTATCTTCTCTGCTGTTGCATTGGGCTCTGCTTCTATTGCCATAGTCACCCAGTAGAGGCCTTTCTCTCTCAATAGTATCTCCATCTCTGCTTTCCATTTAAAGAAATTGAAAGCAGTCAAGATAGTTTTCTGTGATTGATCCATAGCTTAGAAAATCTGTCCCGGCTGTCAGTAGAAGGATCCCAGTCACTGATGTCGAACCTGCAAAACAATTTTGAAGGAGAGAAATTGATCTACAATGGCTCTGATACCATGTGGAAATTGAACCCAGTGATAGAATAATTTTACTCACAACAATTAACAATTGATCATTCAAAATCACTCACAAAAGAGACTAAAATTGGAGCTGAACACTAAACTGTATTAAATCAGTGTACAATAGCCAACCCTGTAACATAATAGGTTTCTGAATAAATAAAATACATCAGGGATTCAAATGCATGAGGAGCAATTCAAATCTAGCATAAAGCAGGCTTACTAAAATTAAGCAAATCCCCCATAGGTGTAAAAAGATGATCCCAAATCTGTCATGGAGCTCACGAATTAGCAAAATGGATTAGGCAAGATAAAGAGTGATGGAATGAAAACTCATACATGCTTTTCCAAGGAGAAAAGAGAGGAGGATGTGTAGGACAAAAAACTAGTCAACCTCACCTAGTCAAGCTTTTCCTTTTGACTTAAAACACTGAAAAAGCAGGCAATAAAGCAGAAAAAGTAGAAGGGCACCTAGAAGGCCAGGAATAAAGCAGAATTGATTCCTTGAGGTTTCCCAAGCACTACATGAGTCAAATAAGGCAATTTTGACCACTATGGATAGGTAAAAGACAACTTGCACAAGGTGGGACACATGAACTAGGCAAATAAGACAAAAATAATTAAATTAATGTCTAAGGTAGTAAAATATGGCTTGATTATTCTAACAAAACCAGGGTCCCAAAAATCAAGGAGGTAGTGCTCTAA
This sequence comes from Pseudotsuga menziesii, assembly GCA_001517045.1. Taxonomy (NCBI): domain Eukaryota; kingdom Viridiplantae; phylum Streptophyta; class Pinopsida; order Pinales; family Pinaceae; genus Pseudotsuga; species Pseudotsuga menziesii. Next base: position 64,641 of record LPNX011124449.1, read on the forward strand.
TGCATTAATGAGGGAGAACATGGGTTAGGTTGACTAAACCATGCACTGTTACAGGTGTGAACAGGCCAAAATAACTAGATATATTATTGGATTAACTCTCCTAAGTCTAAACCATAGGACATTAATGAAATTTAGGAAAATCAAGTTAGCCTAAGGTCTAAACTATATACTAAGGATGTATTACAGCTCCAACACCCTCCCTTAATCCATACTTAGTACAATTTAGTGTTTGAGGCCTTAGCAACTAAGGCACAAGTCACCCTTTTACAAATTTTATCGATCCATGTAGTAGAGGTAAGGAGAAAAACCTCATGGAAAAAAACTCCCCTCAAAAATGGATTATGAAATAGAAACAAAATCTGCATATACTTCCAAACTAAAAAATGTCTGGAGGAATCTTCTTCTTGGGAAGAAGAGGAATGTGCTCAATCAACTCAGGAACAACTGCATGATGAATCCTTAGAACATGTAGAACAACTGAAATGCATTGATGGGAGAGCAAATAGTACTCTTCATATTTGAAATTCAAACCACCAGGTGAGTAATGCAAACCAAACAAGATGCCATGTGAGGAATTCGAACCACACAGGATGCCATGCCTGAAAGAGACTGTAAATGATTGAGAATAGGTGACCCGAAGTGAGTCATAAGGATCTTGAAGCATCAATTTCAAATGAAGGTTGTAATCAGCTGCAAAAATGTGGAACAAGAGTCCCAAATGTGCCATTTTGGTGGAAAAAGCTTCTCCATCTTCATATGAACTTAAAGGAACTCTACTAGTTATGGTGGAGGAAACATCTCCATTTTTCAAACCAATACTCTCATGTGAAGAAAACCCATCTTCTAGAGAAGGCTCGCTATGGACATCAACTAGCAATACATCTTTCCCATTCCTAACAGAAGACATAGAGGAGAAGGGTGAAAGTAAATCTTCAGCGATAGTGATAGGAGCAACTCGTATGCTCTCTTCATGAAACATAGCTTCTTGAAAAGGAGAGGAAGCCATAGAGGAAGAAACTTGAGCTGGATCATTTGCTGAATCTTTGGCTATTTCTTCTTCTTCATTTTTAACAACTTCTTGAGAAATGCATGAGGCTGAGATCATAGAAAGAACACATAAGGAGGTGCTCATTTGCTTGCTCTCCATATAGCTCACATCTTATTACTGCATGCCAAGAGCTTTATCTATATTTCTCCAAATATCGAATGGGTAATCAGTAGAATTAAGGATGTAGCACATTGTAGGAGGTATAGCTAGACACATAGTTCCATAGGCTCTATCATTGTCATTAAGCCAAGCATCCTTCTCTTGATAGGACTCTGGTTCTCTCACAACACCAATGGACACATCATAGAGATATTGCCTCTTGAGATATGCACACATATTTGACTTCCATTCAGAATAGTTGAATGGGGAAAGGAGAGGAACACCTTTCGAATCCATGAAGCTATTGTTAAAACCTGCAATGAAAAACACTCACATAAACTGGAAATATGCCCTAAACAACAACTCAACCTCATAGGATTTTCTGCAGCTCCATATCGCTCTAATACCATGTGATAAATTGATTGCCAACTTAGATATAAGGGGCTAGAACATACTTCACACATGAAGTGTTTGACAAAAGATTCAAGAGAAAACAAAGAGATAGAAAATAGCTAGAACAACACATGTGAAAGGTGTTGATTACTTGTCATATTATTATCATACATAATTTATAATACAATGGAAAAATTTGAGTGGATCTAGAATCCAATTGGAGTTGTACATGTGTCAGTGTGATAAATAACCTCAATCCCCCCTAGGTGGACTAATGGAGACCCATCTCAGCCAAAAAAGACTCAAATTGATGTGTGAATGTTGGTGAGGTGTGATGGGTCATTAAAGACTCTAAGGAATTCATGGGTGAGAAGATAGAAGCAAGTGGGGTGCTCTAGGTAGCAATAAATGCTCCTAGGAAAGCTAAAATAGGCCAGATACACCCCTATTACACTTAGTCAAAACATGGCCCCACAAATCAAGGAGGTAGAGCTCGAATGCATTAATGAGGGAGAACATGGGCTAGGTTGACCAAACCAGGTGCTGTTGTAGGTGTGAACAAGACAAAATAACTAGATATATTGTTGGATTAACTCTCCTAAGTATAAACCATAGGACATTACTGAAATTTAGGAAAATCAAGTTAGCCTAAGGTCTAAACTATATACTAAGGATGTATTACTACTCCAATAATGTGGATCTGTGGCTATCAATTAATGTCTTAACCATTTCCTCCTTGTTCCTAGCCATTTTCATGCTTATTTAGAAGTGTTTAAACCTTGGATACCACATCATGGAGGTTACCAATGATGCGTGCTAGCCTTGAGTCTATTTTTGACATGAAATCACACATGTGGATTGCTAACACATGTGAAATCACTTATGTGGATTGCTAACACATGTGAAATCACTTAAAATTTGTTAACATTCAACCAAGGAAACAAAAAATAAAAATACTAAGCATATATATTGTTGTCATATCGATAAGAAAGATATTTTAAACCTAGTTGTTGAGACCAAGGGACTAAGAAAGAGAATTAAAATAATGTTGTCATTAATACTCGACAAAATTTGAAGGAGAACATGCATCTTTTGGTGGTTAATACTGTTGTGTAGAAAACTAAAATGATGGCGGCTTGCAGTAGAGTACTACTTTGTATCCTTTAGTACCTTCTCGGTCTAGAAATTGTCAAGGTTTCCTGTAGCAAGCCATCCAAGCAAATCATTGGCCTATAAAAGGTTTGTCCCCTCTTTCATTTGTTGGTTGATTATGTATTAAGGGTGGAGATGCATTGTATCATATTCTTGGAAGGATTGATTACAGAAGTAGTAACCTCAATCTATAGTGGATAAAAAAAAGCAAAATTGGAACTTTGAAATCCATAAAATCCCCCATAGTAAGAAGAATCAGAGCTACTTTAATCCATAAATTTTCAATGAAGATAGCAGAAATTTGGCTCCCACATTTTTGTTCTAAAATTTTCAATGAGGATGGCAGAAATTTGGTGCCCAAATTTTTGTGAATTTAGTGGAATTGATTTTTTTAATTTCTTAAAATAAAGAAATTTTAGTGATGAATTTTTATGATTATAACAATAACATAACAAGACGAATCTACATAACAATTTGTCCGAACAATTACATCACGATTGTGAGAAAAGGTACACTATTGTTTGATGAGGCTAAAGGTACACTATTGTGATTGGATTTACCATGTAGCTATTCAAGTGAAGATTAAATGGGATCATCCATTGGCAAGTTAAACACGAAGCTTCTTTGTGACATTAGAGGAAATCTCAACTCAAAATGGGCATCCAAAGAAAAATGATAAAATAATAGTTAAAATAATATTTATTAATTTTGGAGGAAGAAAAGAAAAAAACTATTTTTTGTTCGTATTTTCGACATATCTCCGTGTGATTTTACTCAAATTTTGATTGGGAGAGCTCATTGGATGTGAAATTAAATTATGGATCCAATGAGTACCCACTCGACATACTTTTGACGGACATAGCTACCCCAAAAATAAAAAATACTTGAAAAAACATGATGATGACATCATCATCACGTTTTTTTTGGGTATTTCTTGTTTTTGGGGTAGAAGAGTCCATCAAAAGTATACCAAGTGGGTAATAATTGGATGTGGAATTTAATTTCACATCCAACGAGCTCTCCCAATCGAAATATGAGTAAAAACACAGGGAGATATGTCGAAAATACGAACACAAAAGGTAGTTTTTTTATGATACCTATCCCAAATTTATATTAAAAAGTTGTTTAAGACCTATACGGTATTTCAAATTTAAAGCAATTTCATTGGCTAACAAATGATGAAATTGAATTTGAATTATGGTTAAAAGGCCCATTTTGAGTTGAAATTTTCTCTAATGACTATGATAGGTAATGGATAAGAGTGCCATGTTGCAACAATTTCTTTGAAACTACAAATATAAGTTATGTTGGTATTATTTCATTTTATAAATACTGCAATATTACAATAAAATTCATGCTAGTTATAATGAATATCCATTTATTGTATGGAAGCATGAGAGTATGGGAAGTTGGTTCGTAACACAAAATGAGCTACATTTGTAGTTGTATGGAATGGATTCCTAAGTAGAGCAAATTTTTTGAAAACATGGAGCCCTCACCAAAATTATTGTTAGCAAAGGGATCTCGTGTCAAAGTTGTATCCTAGTCATGAAGAGCTTTTTTTCCCTCTTTTACATTGACAGTGGAGTGGTCAAGCTAGTGTGAGATTAGTAGTGAAGGATTGGTCAGAAGCTTGGGTGAGTGTTGGTAACTATGTGTTCATAAAATTTGCACCAAATGGCTAGTGGTGACCAGGGATCAAGTTTTATGGCATTGGTGGATTAAATGGGATCATTTTCCTTGTAAGATAAAGTACGATATTGGACATGTAGCAACATTTTGAGGAATTGTTTGTGTGATCATATAGAGAAATATAGTGAATCATTTTCTCCCCTGTCACCACATATCCTAACATGATAGTTGTCTCCACAATTGATGGCTATGGCCAAAGGATAATCTCTATTTGGAACGAAATTAAGATGTTTAGCTTTTGTGCAAGATAATTTTTATTACAATTTCTGTGTATGTTTAGATTTAATGTATATTGTTATAATTTATATGATGTCAAATTTGCATCTAGATGGGTTAGAACAATTCAACTATTGTAATTTGTGTTTAATTGAACCACTAAAAATATATAAGAAGAAAAATTCAACTATTATAATTAGAATTTAGATGAACCACTAAAAATATATAAGAATATGTATTGTTAAATTTGTGTTTTAAGTTTATCTAGTGTCTCTATAAGGTTTATTTATAGATTAATTTAGTACCTTGTTGAACAAAGAAGTTGGTAAGGTATGTCTTAAACTTTATTACCTAGCATGTGTAGATTGTTAAAAGAGTTCAAGGTTGATGGGTCATTGAACACGAGAAGAAAATAATTGTGTATGGTCTGCATTTTTCATTTGTTTCGAGTTTACTTGAGTTTAGAGAACCCATGAGAGTTGTAGTGGGAAGGTATAATATGCATCATATTTCTATCACCTTAAGGGATGACTTTTTATGAGGGTTGTAAATGTTCTTTGAACATTTTTTACGCTAAATACATCCTCATTTATAACACAAAAAGGTATTGAATTTTTTATGGCTTAATATTTTGTGTATGTGCAACCTTAGTAGACTAAAAATCCCTTCAAACCACTTGAAGTCATCAATATTCATTGTAATTGGTAATAAATCTTGGGATCTGTTTGAGTTTGAAGGGATTGATGGGCTTGGTTTTCATATGGATAAGTTGAATTGGGTTTGACAATGAACAAGCAATCTCGAATCTCATGTCTAGGAAGGATTTGGTACCTAAAATAAGTAGTGGGCATATAGATATATATAATTAGTTATTTAAACATATTATATCCCACCTATATAAAATTTACCATAACTTTGTCTCACTTTAACTAAACATAAAGTTGGTCGCTTCGAGCAAGCCTTTGGGCTTCCTCAAGGAATTGTGGTCCTATCTAAAATCCCAACAAACAGGCTCAGACAAACGCTACCCAAGCTTATCTCGAAGAGCCAAATAATTCCCTTTACTAGTATGAGAAGTAGATATTTCAAAATAATGTTCTTGTATCTTAGTTGATAAATGAGCAAGATTACCTGAGATAAAGGTATGGCACAACATAAATTTGACAATAGACATAGGCACATTTTTGAGGATCTAAAAGGTTATCTAAATTACATCAAATGAAAATAAAGTATGTGAAGTTTCTTTGGGGTATCGATATCTCGTAAGATAAAAAAGAGGTGTAAAAAATCCATATGAACCATCGATGATTTTCTTCTTAGATTATGTTCCATTCTCAAAGGTTAATGTCAGGCCACATGTAATTCAACATACCAAATTTGGAAAGGTTAACATGTTGTGTAAATGGTGTAATTGAAATTGTGACATTTTATTTCAAAGGAGTACTTTAGTTCAAGGGTGTTTCACATAATAAATGAAACAAATTTAAACTTTAATAGAAATTTGACAAACTTCAAAAGAATTGCCGAAAATTGAACCAATTATTCTGAATCTTGAACGAAAAATCCACCAATGCCATAAAACTTGATCAACTAACTCCTTTTTCCCTTGAGAGATGTATGCTTATAAGGCCAAAGATGTAAAAAAAATTGGTCCTCTTCTTCAAATTAACACTATGAGAATTATTGAAATGCTTGTTTCTTCATTCCATTTTAAACCAAGACCAAAATGTCCTTAAGATTACAAATAACGTTATCTTTTTTGTTAACAATGATATCCACTTCTTATGCCTTGGATGTTATTAGTAAAAATGAGGGTATGGATGGGGGGGGTGTCCAAAACAACCTTGTAGGGTGATATTTTGGTAGCACCATGATAGGTGGTATTTTACTACCTTTATCCAAGGGGGGTGTAGAGGGGTGGAGGGGAACTACTAAACCCAATGGCCATATCAGTTAATGTAAAAACCAATGGCTAACAATATTTTTATGGTCAACAAATCACAAGCTCTATTACTTGTTATTATCTCCAATATCTCAAGTCATGCAGTATACATAAGTAGTATGCCATGCATCATCATCGTCGACATCAACGTTGTCATCATCATCATCAATTCCATATGGTACATCAACATCATCTTGATCATCATCTTCATTATCATCATCATCGTGAGCATAAAGTACATCATTAACAAAATCATCTTCAGCATTGTCATTATGGTCATGCATATTCCATTAGTGTTCTTAATCACCCATCAACATTAGGATTCATGTCATGTAATTGTTAAGGTCATTTATATGTCATTACAGTCATTATGATGATAATAAGGTTGTTTAGATTTCGTTACATAAATTTAGGTGCCATTAGAATCAATTAGGATCCAAAAGTGATACCACATGCATAATCATCATTGAAATCCACATCATCATCACCATCATACAATAAATCAATGTCATTGTCATCGTCATAGTCATCGGCAATATAATTGCGATAATAATGAGAAAGGAGCCATACTACCTCACAAGAATGGATGATATACTCTTATACTTATCAAATCATATCCATACGCTCCATCATTATTATCATAATGCATCATCCTCATGTTGTTAGGGACAATCATATGCCATTAGGGTCTATCAAATGTTGTTGGGGACACTAAAAGGACATAAGAGCAATTTAGGTGACATTAAGGTAATTTACCCCTCATTAGGATTAATAATGATCCAAAAGTTCCATGATTACAATCATTTAGGAGCCACTATGATAAATCAAGATCCAAAAGTACTATCACATGGATCATGATCATTGACATTGACATTGATATATTTGACATTATGTCAGACATTTCCCGAACACAATTCCTAGCTCTAAACCTAGTGCGATTCCTAACGTAGTTCCTTTCAAAATTTCTGGCATTATTCCAAGTGCTATACCTGGAACTATGCTGGATATTTTCTAGGCACATTTCCTAGATCTATACATGGCTCTATGTTGGATGTTTTTCCTGCCAAAATTCATTGCACAATTCCTATCGCTAACCCTGGATTAATATATGGTGTTATGTTATTTAGGACATTTTTTTGAGGCTATTATTGGCGTTATATGGGATGATTTTTTGGACACTAATTGGGATGCTAATTGGGATGATAATTGTGATGTTAATTGGGAAATTAATTGGGATGCTAATTATCATCCAAAATAACACCAACTTTTAAAAAGGGGCGATAATTGGGATGCTAAGTGGGATGCTAATTGGCACGTTAATTGGGATTCTAATTGGGATGATAATTGGGATTCTAATTGGGATGCTAATTGAGATTCTAATTGGGATGCTAATTAGAATCCAAAATAGAACTAAATTTTAAAATGGGATGCTAATTTGGATGCTAATTGAGATGCTAATTGGGTCAATAATTGGGATTCTAATTGGGATTTTAATTGGGACACTAATTGGGACGTTAATTGGGATTGTAATTAGCATCCAAAATAGCGCCAAATTTTAAAAAGGGACGCTAATTGGGATGCTAATTGGGACGCTATTTGGGACTCTATTCGGGACTCTAATTGGGAGGCTAATTGGGAGGATAATTGGGATACTAATTAGTGTCCAAAATAGTGCCAACTTTTAAAAAGGGACACAAAAATGCCATCACTTGGAAAAGCATCCACTTTGTCCAAAAAATGATGAAAAATACACTAAAAGTGATAGTGTATGCTCAAAAGGAAGCTAAAAGAGACGTTAATCATAGGGTTTTGTTGTAGTGGAAGCATCTCATTCAACAACAAAAGGATTATAAAAATAAGGTAATCCAAGTATGAGACAACTACTCATTACGTATTTCATTTTTTGGAATGCCTTCTCAGCCTCTTCATCCCAATTGAAAGAATACTTCTTAGTCAAATCAACGAGTGGAGACGTCAACTTGGAGAACCCTTTCACAAATTTTCTATAATAGGTGCATATTCCAATGAAACCTCTTAATTTGGTGATGTTTTTTGGTGATGGCCATTCTAAGATAGCACTGATTTTTTCCATGTGTACTTCCACTCCTTCTTTCCCAATAACAGTCCCAATATAAATAGTTCATTCATCACAAATTCACATTTAGACATCTTAGCAAACAAGGACTGTTCCTGCAAAGTTCTTAACACAATCTATAGATGATGCAAGTGCTCTTCCCAAGTTTTACTGTAAATGAGAATATCATCAAAGAAGAGAAAAAAAAACCTTCTAAGTGTCTTACAAAATATTCTATTCATGCATGGTTGAAATATGGCTGGATCATTGGTTAATCCAAATGGCATAGCAAGAAACTCAAAGTGACCATAATGACATCGAAAATCAGTCTTTTGCACATCTTCTTCCTTCATTTGAATTTGGTGATAACCTAATCTACGTTCAATTTTGGAGAAATATTTGGACCCAAATAGGTCATCCATGAGCTCATCAATCCTAGGAATAAGATACATATTCTTGATGGTCTTCTTGTTCAAAGCTCTAAAATATATACACATCCTCAAGGTTCCATCTTTTTTCTTTACCAACACGACTGACGAAGCATAAGGGCTAGAGCTTGGTCTAATGAGTCCCAAATCTAAGAGTTCTTATAAATCCTTCTCATTATCATATATGAATGTCCTTCTTCATCCATACCCCCTTCATACTCATTATTATCAGAAAATGCTTCTATGTATTGAGCTTTTCCCTTAGTGCATTTATGCCTCAGTGTCCATGGTTGAAAGCATATGAAGCACAATTTTTTTCTTCGAAGTTCATCCATGTTTAGTCCTTATTTCTTATTCTTTTAAATGGAATCTCTTTACAAATGCTTATTATCAGGTACATCTCTTTTCCAAGGCTTCTTTTCAAATTTGAAGTTAGGCTTGGGAGGAAATCATGTTCTAGAAAGCACATTTTGGAGATCTCTAGTCAAGCTCATTGCATCTTGTAATGTAGTGGGCTTGTCCGATTTGACCAAACCTTGTAAGGGTTCAACCAAGACTTCAATGATAGAAATACTAATCTTCCCATAGATGCATCAACCACCATGACTAATAATTTTTGAAATTTCATCATATAATTAGTTGGGGTCCCAACTTGCTTCAATTGTGCTAGCTCTTTGAAAGATAATTCAGGATATTTTTGCTCAAATCTATCTAGTACCCCGTCAATAAATTATCCATATGTGTTAACCTGATCATGACCCAAATTTTTCATTCCATGGAACCACCATTCATTGGCATCTCCTTCCAAGTGCAATATGTGTTGGGCCTCAAAATTGTCCCTTTTAATATTGGTCTTATTTACATTAATTTCCAACATATTTACCGTAATTTAATACATTTATGTTCAATAAGGTTTTCTTTTACTATGTTTTATTAATTAAAATATCGTAAATGTAAAATAAGACAAATGTGTTATTTTTATATATTAAATGTAGTATTTTGCAAATAATAGACATTCTCCACTCCATTCAGCCCCTTCTTTTGGTCCTAAGTTTTGAATTAGATTTGATTGCATGTTAGTTGACTAGTTTGGCTTACCCGTTATCTTCCATTTCTTGCTAGTCTTGTTGATCCTACATGAACAAATCAAAACCATAACTCTATGATGAAATTGAGAATATTTTAAATGTTAAAAAATCGAATAATCATCATTTTCAAACTATTAATAAATTTCTTTACATTAATACATCATTTTCAAACTATTAATACATTGTAAATCTTCTAATACTATTAATAAATTTGTTGACATTAAAAATGAGTTAAAAATTTAAAAACATAAAACATGAAACCAAACAATATATATATATCATTATTGTTCCACTCACATTTTAATTCCTTTTAAGAAAATAAAAAATAATATAATAATGAAAATCCCTAAAAAACAAGTAGATTGGAAACATAGTCATGTTCTCTTTAAAACTTTGAATATGGTATTAAACCATATATATTATGCATGTGTTGACCATAAAACAAGCCACTTCACATTATTTTAAACATATGATCTTTTTTTATTTGTTATGGATTAATATATGGTAAATGTTTTATGCAGCCCGTGAGTTAACTCATGCATAGGAAATGGACTCATGCACCATGAATTCAATGCAAGAGAGAATGGCACACCCAATCAATGGAACTCAGTGAGAGTTCAACAATCTAGAACCCAACCATCAATTTGACCAACAAACTAGCAGAAAATCCGCCCAGAATTTGAATTTATGAACAAATCTTAGTTACAGATCATCTGGATGTTCATCTAGACGCCCATGCAAACCACGTGTTTTTAACAGATAGTTGATTTTTGGGAAAATAGAAGCGAAATTGAAAATTCTGGCACATGGGTTTTGTGTAGAATAGGTCCATTTCGGTCACCATGAGGAATTTTCACCAAATTCATAGCCATTTGGGAGAAAATCATGGTTCTCTAAAGCAAACTTTTCGAGAAATTGTGGTTGGTCGTTTTCTGAATTCATGGTTAGTTGTTACTGCAGCAATGAAACTCTATTTTTAACAAGAAGTGGTTAACCTGATCTCCATTATAATCATCTTATAAATACCTCTTTGGTTTTTAAGAGGAGAGGAGGAAACTCTTTGTAAAACTTTGCCTTAGTTTAATAAAAAGTCTTTATTTCAGCTGTTGATGATCATTCTTGATTCTTTATTGATGATCGATGACTGAGTAGCATAGGAACAGAGCCCCAGATTGCTGAGAAGGGCCCCTCAACAACAAGAGGTTCTATTTGTGTATATTTATCAGTTTCTTTTTTTGTTTGTAGCTAAGTCATTTCATTTTTTATATATATTTATTACGTTTTCTTGTAAGTTATCTCATTTTTGCAGGCAAGTGGTTTGTTTTCCTGTAGGTAATACTTTGTTGTTTATAACATATAATTTCCTACGTTTTTATGCAATTTTCCACAGGGCTGGCCATTCGTCCCTTTGTTTAGACTGTTTTTCAGCCTTTTGTTCGCACCTTAACAAAGAATGTTTTTCAGCCTTTTGTTCGCACCTTAATGCAGACTGTTTTTCAGCCTTCTGTTCGCACCTTAATGCAGATTATCGTTCAACCTTTAATTCACACTTAGACAAAATTTTAATTTATTTTCATAATTTTTAGTATTTCGTTTTTGCAGAAATAGTTAGTTAAGGTAGAGGTTAGTTTTCCAGCAGTCCACCGTGTTATGTAACTAGTTGGGATTCAAATCCACCTCTAACAATACATATTTAGTTCTATATTAACACATAGATTAATTATTTCAGTTTTAATAATGATAAAATCCATTTATATTCAACATATATTTTACTAATTTAAATGAGAAATAGTTTTAGTTTTATTTTTGATGATCACTTAGGTAGTAACTTATGAGTTACTTTCATTTGTTTTCATGGCTAAAACCTAGATTAGCTTAAGTTTGTTTTAATATACTTTGTTGAATATTAGTTTGTCTCATTTCTGAAATAGGTTTAGCATTCCATTTTCAGTTTTCATTTGAGTCCATAATTAACCTTTCATTTCCAATTACACAACATTTCATTCTCTTATGCTTTGTTAGTTTTATTTCTTCAAGTTATTTAATTCATGTAAATGTAAAAGATTAGTACTTAGTTTCAAATTCAAGCTTAGTAGGTTCATTTAGATTTTAAAGATGCATCGGTTTTCAGTATTTTAAAGTTTGATGATAAAAGCACATATAACCTAATTTAGTGTAAGTTTACTTTTCAAGTTGTAAATTAGTTGCATGGTCTTTTCACGATTGGTTAACATTCTTTAGTTTATGGTATAGTTTGCTGAAGAGGTAGAATAGAAGTATTTTGTTTTCTTGTTGTAGGTTTGCTTACAATTGAATATATTTTCAGCTATTGTTTTTCTGCTATTAGTTTGCTTTGATTAGTTTATTGTTTTACAAAGCATTTAATTACGCTTCATCTTCAGAATAATATTTGCTTTGCTTTCTACGAATCCAAAGTTACTTGTGTTTCTCTATTTATGAATTTGCAATTAAATAGTTCATTTCTTTCCATAAATCAGTTGCACTTGCATTCTTAGGCATTTACTTATGCATACATGGAATAGTCTCCAATTCATAACATAGATCAGGTAATTTGCTGCAAGTAGTTAGTTTTTCTTTCATTGGTTAAAATCACTTTCAGACCAAGCGTCTGCTTTCTAGATTAGTATCTGCAATTTTCTTCCATAGAATAGATTAGCATAGCATTAGCCTAGTTTGAAAATCAGTTATTAATCAGTTTCCTGCCTTTATAGAATAGATTAATATAACATTATATTAGATTTGAAATTATAGTTACTTTCCAAGTTCTTAGTTAATTTCCTATTTTCATAGATAGATTAAAATCTTTCATTTGAATTATGAAAGTCATGCATGTAGATTAAAATCATATAGTTTCATGTTAGCGCATTTGCATCTTTAGTTAGCTTAGGTTAGTTCAAGCGTTCAATCTTGCACATATAGTGTTTGCATCTCACATGCTCCCTTTCTCGGGTTGAGAATTAAGTGTTGAATTAGATAGTGCATATTTTATCCAACATTTTGGTGCCGTTACTGGGGAGGTGCTAAAGGGATTGGAGTCTAGGTAGATAAGGGTAGATAGGTTGCCTTTACATTACACAGCAAGGGGGAGGGAAAATGATAAGATGCAAAGATGACTTCACTACAGAATTTCCATAGTGTGACAGCTTGACGCATCCACTTTAGTGGGTCACCCAAAATCCTTGTTGTTCCTTTTTCACACAAGTGTGTTTGCTTCACGCAAAGTTTCATTTACTTTTCTTAACTGTACTTTTTGCAAACGTACATAATTTACTTTTCCATAGTTTAATTTCATGTACGTGTGTCTTGAAAATTTAGGTAGTTTACTTTCCTGCCATTTACTCTTATGCAAGTGTGTTATCTCTTCGACAAGCTTAGGAGTTGCATTCAGATATGTTACTTTCGGTTCATTTTTTAGGTGTGTTTACATTGGTCATAAGGTATTTTATTTTCAAATGTGTGATATGTTTCGTAATTAGATTCTAAATATATCTATGTATCTATCTATCTATATATAAACAAAAACAAAAATTTGGGTGTAGTAAGAGCCCTAGCCACTAATCCTTTTGTGAAGTAGGACCTATCAACCAACCAAATGAACTCAAAGGTGTTCATTAGTATGAGAGAACTTTCTCAACTCCTAGCAACATCTGGGATCTCAATCTCTACCTCTCAAGAAGAGAATCTCTTGATAGTAGTTGAGAGCTTATCGGCCGCTTCTGAAATGACAAACGAACCAAAATCCCAAGAAATACAAAAGAAGCTGATACATTGGGGATTGCATCCGAAGGAGAGAAACTTGAAATTAAAGAGTTCTCCACATGAAAGCTAATAGATCCATCATGTGCTCAAACAAGTGCTCAATTAGAAGAAGGGGATGTGTAAGACATAGTGAAGGAAGGTGAGTACCAAGACTACATCTATATATGGTTTCACGAGGTAACTTGACCGCAATAACATTCCTTCATTCGACACATGTTGATGCAAAGAAAAGTAAGTTGGTTGAACTTCCACATTCAGGTAATCACCGCAACAATCTTTTCATATGTGGATAAAGGTACAATTCTTATTTTGTTTCGCACTTGGTTTCATTGGAAAATCTCATATACTTGAATAAATACATTTTCTTTCTTCTTATGGTAGGAAAATATGTATATAAATAAAATGTTGCATTCTTAGTTTAGGGAATAATGCAGCTTTGTTTTTTGTTTTTTTTCAAATAAAAGATCTAAGAAGAAGATAATGTTAATGACTAAACCAAAACAATATTACATCATTATTCATTTTCAGATATGTATATTTCTTATTATACCACTTACTTAAGACCAACTTTAAACCTAATGGGGATTTGTCATAAATTAAGGTCTATCTAAAACCTAGAGGTCACTTGTACATCCTAACTTCATTATCAGGGCATGTTATTTAAGCATATTTACTACAGGGTAACATAAGGGTGAATGAAATTCCTAGTTTGTGGGGAACACTGCCATAACTCTATAGGAAAGAGGCGAGATTTGGGACTAGACACCTTTTAGTCATTATCTTATGGCTTCATCCACTTTACACTAAATCCATCAATCATGTGTATATTTGATTCAGTAGATTCCTCTTGAAACCTTTATTTTGGCTCCATGATAATAAAAAAAAGAAGATTAGTTGTCCTCCAATCCATATACCATCCCACCCTGTACAATGGTTTTTAGAGATGCTCTCCCACCACTCCTTCATAGGAAAAATCATTTTTTGAATATATATAGGGACTGGAAACATTGAGACAAGAGCCTTTGATAGAAAATGGGTTTAATATGTTAAACCATCAGGCTACTGAACAGGCTCGCTGGCAGTAGGTACCAGCCTATGGTATGACTAGGTAAACCTAATGGGGTACTGAACAGGCCCGACTGAAAGAGGGGAATCTGCTTGGGAAGGATAGCTTGTTAAAAAAAGAGAGAGAAAAAAAGAAAGAATATGTAAATGATTTTGTAATAATAAGGGTTGTCGTGGGTCTATTGAAGGAAGGTATGCATGGTTGATTTAAAGAAAATGAACTCCATCACTCTGCCATTTGAGAATGTTTGTAAGTTGCACTTAAAACCTTGTTGTCTAATTCATACTATACCTAGGATGTCATTATCCTAGAAGTGGGACCCATAAAATTAGGAGTCTAATGAACTTGAAATGAAAACTTTGTCCATAATTACTTGAATAACGATAAACCTTTGAGAAGTAGCAGGGATGATTGGTTTCCTATAGGCTTTATTGACTATCTATACCCTCATGTTTTCCATTTTAAGCCAGTATTAATTCATCCATGGCATGAGGACGTGCCATACCTTTAGTCCTGGGGAGGGAGTCTCAATTTATATGGTCTTCATAAGTATGAATTATTAATAATTGGCAGAGTTGTATGTATTGAGAAATCTTAAAGTCATTTTTTCTAAGTTCTAGTTTTTTTTTGCTGTAATAAATTTGGCTTAGTTTTACTGAAGATTGCATATTTATGATCAAGCAGAGTTTTTGAATAAATGAAAGACCACTTCCGATTTATTCATGGTAGGAGGACATGCCATACCTTTGGTTTGGGGGTATGTTGGCCCTCGAAATTGTATTTTATAATGGACTTATTTACATTAATTTTCGACCTATTTACTGTAGTTTAATACATTCATGTTCAATAAGGTTGTCTTTTACTCTGTTCTATTAATTAAAATCTCTTAAATGTAAAATAAGACAAATGTGTTATTTTTATGTATTAAATGTAGTATTTTGAAAATAATAGGCATTCTGCAGTCCATTCAGCCCTTTCTTTCGGTCCTAAGTTTTGAATTAGATTTGATTGCATGTTAGTTTACTGGTTTGGCTTACCCATTATCTTCCATTTCTTTCTAGTCTTGTTGATCTTGCATGAACAAATCAAAACCATGAATCTATGATGAAATTGTGAATATTTTAATCAAACTCTGCTTGAAGATTTCCTATTTATGATCAAGCATAGTTTTTGAATAAATGAAAGAACACTTCCTATTTATTCATTGCACGAGGACGTGCCATACCTTTGGTCTGGGGGTATGTTGGGCCTTGAAATTGTTTTTTATAATTGTCTTATTTATATTAATTTTTGACCTATTTACCATAATTTAATACATGTATGTTCAATAAGGCAATCTTTTACTCAGTTTTATTAATTAAAATCTCGTAAATGTAAAATAAGACAAATGTGTTATTTTTAGGTATTAAATGTAGTATTTTGCAAATAATAGGCGTTCTGCACTCCATTTAGCCCCTTCTTTCGGTCCTAAGTGCTGAATTAAATTTGGTTGCATGTTAGTTTATTGGTTTGGCTTACCTGTTATATTTCATTTCTTGCTAGTCTTGTTGATCATGCATGAACAAATCAAAACCATGAATCTATGATGAAATTGAGAATATTTTAAATGTTAAAAAATAGAATAATCATCATTTTCAAACTATTAATAAATTTGTTGACATTAAAAATGAGTTAAAAATTTAAAAACATAAAACATGAAACCAAACAATATATATATATCATTATTGTTCCACTCACATTTTAATTCCTTTTAAGAAAATAAAAAATAATATAATAATGAAAATCCCTAAAAAACAAGTAGATTGGAAACATAGTCGCGTTCTCTTTAAAATTTATTATGCATCCGTTCACCATAAAACAAGCCACTTCACATTATTGTAAACATATGATCCTTTTTTATTTGCTATGGATTAATATATGGTAAATGTTTTATGTAGCCCGTGAGCAGGGATGAATTTAAGAACCCCCCCTAGATTTATATGTATAAAAAATGGACGAATCTCTATGATATATAGGAAAATTTGAAGGCGATTTTATCAATAATATAATATGTATATATAAAAATTTTGGCGAGTCTTTCATTTTATTATACAATGTTGTAAAATCCTCGTGAATCTTTCATTTTATTATTTAATCTTGTAAACTGTTGGCGAATCTTTCATTTTATTATATAATGTTGTAAAATATTGGAGAATCTTTCACTAAGTTATAAGATATTGTAAAATCTTGGTGAATATTTAACTTCATTATAAAAATTTGTAAAAACTGGCGAATCTTTCACTGATTTATAGAATATTATCAAAATAGAGGAACAACAACATTAGTCAAATAACATGAATCACATCATGATCAATAGAACATGTAGTCTCATAAGCAACAACTGGAAGGTGTCAGTGAAACACAACTTCATTGACTAGATGTAGGGCAAGTGGGGACTCCACTTGTTATCTCGTCCCTTAATGGTCTCATGGAAATGTGGGGACCTGAATCTTGACAAACTGATAAACTGATAGAATCATATAGTATGCTCGATCTTGGCCTCCACTAGCCAATTATGGTCATGGAGGCTAATACGAGTATGCATTGTAATTATGCCAATTGAGATGAATGTTGTTGGTCTTGTGAAAATAGGTATCCTGCGATCAATGCATCGGAACCTAGTGCATAGACCATTTTTTTCTTCGCTTAGCTATGTAGAGCTCATTTATTTTTTTGAATAACAACAAGTATTTGCAAAGAAAATTTACAATTAGCGTAAATGAATCGAAAAATTGAAGACAATTAATTCATGCAACTAAAAGTTAATAAAATAATCTTTTCTCAAACCCTAAAACCAACCTTGATTCAAGATACAAAAAATGATTAAATCAAGCATCGAATGAGAACTAGAAGCATTCAAAGGACTTAACACAATATTTAACCATCACACACTCGAACTTCAAAAATCGATAAAATGCTTCAAACAAAAGCAATAAACAAACCATAAAAAAATTGCCAAGATATTTGTGCTAAACACCAACATGGTTTCATGTACTTAAATGAGCCCATTCTTGCTTAGAGAAAGTGTTGTCAAATTAGTTATTTATCATTTAATGTTAGGAAACTATCTATGTGAAGNATAATGAAAATCCCTAAAAATCAAGTGGATTGGAAACATAGTCACGTTCTCTTTAAAACTTTGAATATGGTATTAAACCATATATATTAAGTATGCGTTGACCATAAAACAAGCAACTTCATATTATTTTAAACATATGATCCTTTTTTATTTTTATATGGATTAATATATGGTAAATGTTTTATGCAGCCGGTGAGTTAACTCATGCACAGGAAATGGACTCACGCACCGTGAATTGAATGCATGAAAGAATGGCACACCTAATCAATGGAACTTAGCCACAGTTCAACAATCTAGAATCCAGCCATCAATTTGTCCAACAAACTAGCAGAAAATCCGCTCAGAATCTGGATTTATGAACAAATATTGGTTACAGGTCATCCAAACGCCCATGCAGACCACGTGTTTTTAACAAACAGTTGATTTTTGCGCTTGATTTTTGGGCAAACGGAAGTGAATTGAAAATTATGGCACATGGTTTTTGTGTAGAATACGCCCATTTTAGTCGTTGTGAGGAATTTTTGCCAAATTCATGGCCATTTGGGAGGAAATCATGGTTCTCTGAAACCAAATTTTCCAAAAATTATGGCTGGGCATTTTGTAAATTCGTGGGTAGTTGGTACAGCAATAATGAACCTCTATTTTTAGCAAGAGATGGTCGACCTGATCTCCATTGTAATCATCATATAAATACCNAAATTATGGCTGGTCATTTTGTAAATTCGTGGGTAGTTGGTACAGCAATAATGAACCTCTATTTTTAGCAAGAGATGGTCGACCTGATCTCCATTGTAATCATCATATAAATACCTCTTTGGTTTTGAAGAGGAGGGGAGGAAAAAATCTTTGGAAAACTTTGCCTTAGTCTAATAAAAAGTATGCTTTTCAACTGTTGATGATCATTCTCGTTTCTCTGTTTATGATCAGTGACTAAGTAGCGTAGGAATGCAGACCCTGATTGCTGAAAAGGTACCCTCAACAACCAGAGGTTCTATTTTTGTATATTCATTGGTTTCTTTTTATGTTTGTAGCTAAGTCATTTCTTTATATATAT
>LPNX011124449.1:83896-166094 GCA_001517045.1 Pseudotsuga menziesii
AGATAGCTCCTAGGCCTAGCTTTCTCAAATTCCAGGATCATTTCTTGTCACATGCAAGAAAGAGACAATGTAAGAGATAAATATCAAACCATCAATCTTAAAATAAGATGCATGAAGGTAATGTAGCTCAAATCATCAATTCTACAAAAAAAAAGTACAATGTAGAATCTATTTTTACCTAAAACACAACCGCCCAAAGATGGAGATACTCGACCCAAACCTCTGTACAGCTGCCTAAGAATTTTTACAGGCTAGTTGTGAAAAGTTAGGGTTTCCCAAGTTTTCCTATTGACTACCTGTGAGTAGAATAGAGGTGCCCAGACTCTTTTTTGCTTCCCGGAACAACTGTTTGCTGCCCAGAGCTAGCTCCGTGGTTGTCCATGATCTCAGCCTTCAGCTTGAGCCTCCCTGCGATTCTGGGTGGCTACCCAAATGTGCCCAAAGGTAGCTATAGGGATGCCTGAAGTTCTTCCCAAGACTTGTCTATAGGTTTAGGGCATGATCGAGCTTGGACGGAGACTAGTCGAGGATGTATAAAAGCTACCTGTGACCTTGTTGTTGCTGCCGTGAGGGTTTATGGGAGTGCCGTAGCACGTGAAGAAGTGAAGAAGATACCCTAGTAGATTTGGGTATCTATAGTGATGCCCTAGTTTCTTAGGGTTTGGTTGTAGTTAGTTGCTGATGAAGGCTAGAAAGCCTCCATGCTAGGGCATATAACCCAAAAAGACCAGAACCTTCTCTCTCCTCCATAGTGAATATCCAGGATCAGCTGAATGATGATAAGTAAGTGTGTCAAATGAATTGAGTTGATCTTCTTTTATAGCCTTTGAATTACCTGGAAGTGGGAAAAAACTCAAAAAGACAATAATTATATTTTATTCTTTTGTCTTTTTGTCTTTCACCTTTGGCAGTTCTGGAGGTCTTTTTGTACTTTCACTTTGACTCCTTGGTGGTCCGAAGGTCCTTATATATTTTTGACTTTTACCTTTAAACCTTTTCCAAGTGCCCTGTGGTCAAAACAAGTGGTCATAGGGTGTCCTTCAAACCCACTCAAAGTACATCATTATAAATGGAGAGAAATACTAATGCTTTTATCTCAAACTCCTTGTGACACCAAGATCAGGTACTAGGTGTCTTAACCAGGGGTGGCTAATCCCTAGAGAAGATTACAAAGCCCACAGATCGAGGGAAGGAGGGCCTCACATGGCCAGACCTGGTCTAGGGCTTACACTGATGTCCTAGTAATTGACCAGGTGCCTCAGCTCTAGGCTACATCATTTGAATTCAAGGTCAAATACTTGGTAACTGACCAAGCCCCTTCATTCTCCCAGAGAACGGCCCTCAGCCATTGGCCAAGTCCCCCAGTCTTGGACTGTTTCATCAAGTACCTCCATTCAAAGAATGTCTACTCAGTTCAACTGAGTTCACCCAGTGATGGATTGGTTCCATATCTTGGCCCATGACTAGATGTCTCCATTCAAGAGAATGGCTACTCATCTCAAGGCTGATTTCCCCCAGTGTTGGAATGGTTCCACATCCTGGTCCTTGACTAGATGTCCCATTCAGAAGAATGGCTACTTAGCACAAGGCTGAGTTCCCTTAATGCAATACTGGTTCCACATCGTAGTCTATGACCAGATGTATCCATTCAATAGAATGGCTACTCAACACAAGGCTGAGTTCCCCCAATGTAATACCGGTTCCACATCTTGGTGCTTGACCAAATGTCTCTATTCAACAAGAGAATGTCTCTCAATGTTGCATAGGAAAAATCAACAAGATTGCCCCCGAGTATATTTCGGGAAATGGATATCAAAATTCCTGATCTGATGCAAAATTGACACTCTTCATGTTCCCATGAGTTGTATTATGTAAACTAGAATGATTGATGGGTCGTTAACAAAATACCCACAAGGTTGACATCTAACCTTACAATAATGCACAACATCTTTTAAAAGGTGGAATGGCAATGCAGTAATCCTTTTGCAAACCATTTTGTTCAGAGACGTGCTTTGAAATGAGCTTGTATGTCATACAAGTTCAGTGAAAATTTCGCAAATGCCATCTGGTTCACATTTCTTATGACAAGAATGCTCATTACCACAGAGATGTTCATCACTTGTCGATTCATAGGAGTGATCCTTGTAACTGCAGCTCTTGGGACACCCCTCCATGATACATTTTTTGGGGCAATATCTTCATGAATGCCATCTGCTCCACATTTCTTATGACAAGAATGCGCATTACCACAGAGATGTTCATCACTTGTCTATTCATGGAAGTGATATTTGTAACTACAGCTTTTGGGACACCCCTCCATGATGCATTTTTTGGGACAATATCTTTTATGGAATCATGACAAGCATGTTTTTCATGATCCCAAAGCTCAATCTGTATCACACAAGGATTTTTACAGCTTGGACTATCTTTCAATTATGACAAGTTTAATAAGAGGTGTTACGCCCCATTTTGCATGGGTGACCACCTTCATCACAATCTCATTCAGGGAGTGTATGTGATGGAGATTGAATGATTTGGTCCTAAGTTCTAGATCCTAGATGATGATGCCCTAGTGATAATGCTTCATGGAATATGTTGATTGTTTGACCTTGAACTAGGGCCTTGTTTGAAGCAAAATAGTTCAGCAATGGAGGTTCGTGACCTAAGCATATATTAATTATCGTGAACTAGTTGAGATTAAAAAGACAGGTCTTGGAGCACCTAGTCTCTATGTAGAGCAACAAAAACAATTATTTAAGGATGCTATTGAAATTTGTAGGAGCATGGTTGCTAAAGATATCTCGAGTTGCACATAGGCATACAATTCAGTTCCAAAAGATATCAACTAGACATATAATTGCAAAAGGATCTTGACATTGAGGGAACAAAGAAGATCAATCAATCAATTAGTGGATTGGTTCCACTTATTTCAAAGTATTTTGGGAATTAGCACCTAACATATGAAAATTATGCCAATTATATTAGAGGAATGTTGGTATCATGCCAATAGGTCTCCCATGATGAATCGAGAAAACCTAGCAACCATTTGTCTAGGTGGATTCAGAACAAAAGAAGGAGCTTGAAAGTCTAGAAGGGTTTGAACAGTTGGTGGGGTAAAAGCCTGAAAGTTTGAACAACAGGGTTTCTTCTTTTAGTTTTCATAGAGTTTTGAAGATTGTGCAGAATATATATAAGCATATCTTTGAAAAGGAAGAAGTGTGTCTATGTTCGATAAAAGATGCAGATCTAAAATCAACCCCCCTAAGAACAATAGATGCGAGACAAATTAATCCTGTCCATCCAACAAATGGTCAGGGAGTCTCAATCCCATCAAAAATCAACCCCCCTACCACCACTTGAACACACATTAGTTTGGGACTGCCTAAGATATGATATATCACTATTATGAAGCTACTAATTCATTATTACAGACCTATATCAACATGTCAAAACAACCAGTAGTCATAGCCTCATCTTTGAAGGATTTAATGTTATTATAAACATATTTTGATGATACTTTCTGAACCTGGATAGAGCCTGATATCTCCATTATGAATCTTCCAGCATGAGACAAATTTTGGGGTTGAGAACCATTGAGTCATTGATAGATCTAACCACATCTTTAACTTATATCACTTAAAGAAGAGAAGCACCTTTAATTGAAGAACCTAGATTAATACCCTTCAAATATGGAACATTGGATGGAGACTTTGTAGCTGAATCCCCTCTGGAAAAGGAGGGAATCTAACAGCCAAAATTTTCCTTTAAAGCAGCTTATCCTTAGTGCAAGAAGGAAGGACCTGAGGCCAAGGAGGGCACCTTTATCACCACAGACACTGATCTCCTGTGGATCATGCAGAACTTGCTCATCGACATACATAAGACAGTGACTAAGATCTGTTGAGAAGAATGTAAGTATATTTATTGTTCCAACTGATGAGTAAATTTCTCTCCAAGGGATCGATCTTTTTTTTACAGTAATGAAATATATTGTCAATATTGACTTGCAACTATTATCTATGTGATGTTGCAAACTATCTCACTTCAGTGGCATATCCCTCTGTTGGGATTTCATTCAACATTAATACCCCTCCTCTTCAACCAGTAAAAATAATAAATTCATCAATAACTTTCCCAACACAATGGTAGATCCATAATGTAGGTACAATTAAAAAAGTACCAACTCAAACATTAATAACCCTCCTCTTCAATTAGTAAAAATAATGAATTTGTTAGTAATTTTCCCAATGCAATGGCAGAGCCATAATGTAGATATAATTATAAAAGCCCCAACTCAACAACACAAGTATGTTATCTCCTGTTTCTATCTAGATCCATCATAATATATGAATACCTTATAAATTGAAGTAGGTATAAACTTGACAGTCATTGAAATACACAGTTTAAGAAAAAGCACAAGATACTAGACTATAGATGAATTGGGGTTCAGATTTTGTTTGGAATTATTTAGGACTCCATAATAATTGAACTGATAGGCCAAAAATGAGGAACATAGAGGATAGGGCCTTTGAGAACAATAGATGAGAGACAAATTCAGCCTGTCCATCCAGCAAATGGTCAGGGAGTCTCAATCCCATCAAAAATCAACCCCCCTACCACCACTTGAACACACATTAGTTTGGGACTGCTTCAGATCTTATCAATCACTATTATAAAGCTACTAATTCATTATTATAGACCTATATCAACATGTCAAAACAACAAGCAGTCATATCCTACTCCAAACAAGCCTAAAAAAATTGCATCCCTTTCTAATAGGATGAATAGACCTTAGGAAATTTACGGTTCAAACTTAGAGGTCTCAAAATGATCACAACTTAATCCAAACATCCTTTAAACAGACACGAATGAGTTTAACGGTTTAACAAGTGTTCATGGTTCAGATCTCGAAGTCCACAAGGTTCACAAGACATATATAGAAGCCCAAAAAGTCACGGCCCTATCTATAATAGCCCACAAGGTCAATCAAGGTCACAAATGTTGCGACCCAACATAGAATCATCAATACAGTCACATATCAGCCTAGGAAGGTTTAGTAAGGTTTTGTAAGGTTTAGTAGCCCGATCAAGACTATGACTCAGCTCAAAAAAAAGCAAAGCAATAGCCTCAACAATATACAGGAATTAAACAATAGAGAATCAGTACCATCAATGAAGTACAAACAACCTCACAAGATCTTTGGTTGATAATGACAGTCTTCTAGAAGAATAGTTGTCATTGGAGGATAATACAATTATGCATTGTAATTATGCCAATTGATTATTGAATTAGATAAATGTTGATCTTGTTCCAATAGGTATCCTACAATGAATTCATAGGAACATAGTGCATAGACCATTTTTCTCTTCGCTTAGCTATGTAGAGATCATTTATTTTTTTGAATAATGATAAGTATTTACAAAGAAAATATGCAATCAACATAAAAGAATCGAGATTCGAAAAAGTGATGCAACTAAAATGTAATAAAAAATCTTTTCTCAAACCCTGAATCAATGGAAACCAATTAAAACCAATCTTGATTCAAGCTACAACAAATGGCTAAATCAAGCATCAAATGAGAACTTATAAGCATTCAAGGGACTAACACAATATTTAACCAAAATACACACAAACTTCAAAAAGCGACAAAATGCTTCAAACAAAAGCAATAAACAAACCATAAAAATTTGTCAAGATATTCTTGTTAAACACCAACATGGTTTCATGTACTTGAACGAGATCATTCTTGCTTAGCGAAAGTGTTGTCAAATTAGTTATTTATCCTTTAATGTTAGGACACTATCTATGTGAAGAGATAGCTCCTAGGCCTAGCTTTCTCAAATTCCATCGTCACTTCCTGTCACATACAAGAAAGAGACAATGTAAGAGGTTAATATCAAAACATCAATATTAAAATAAGCTGCATGAAGGTAATGTAGCTCAAATCATCAATGTTACAACAAAAAAGTACAATGTAGAATCTATTTTTACCTAAAATGCGACCTCAAATTCACATATAGTGATCACCAGCAAGGGTAGATGGAACATCTGGACAAAAATAAGACTCAAGAGTCCTTAATGTCTATTAGATAATATACAATCTTAGGTGAAATCCAATTTCCAAGTCACATTTTGGCCCTGGTCCTCATTTTTGACATTTTTGACATTCTGGCTCTGGTCCTCATTTTCCACATCAAGTTCATTAGATATATTTGTTATATTGTTTTCTCCCCTTCTTTCACGATTTGATCGCCAAAGAGCTAATGCTCTTTCAAATGGAAAATTGTCAACCTCATACTTTGTTACATATAATCTTAAGCATGTATCCACATTTTTATCAAGCTTGTTCCTCAACTTTGACTTCAAGAATGTTAGTGCACTAAACATTCTCTCATCCTTCACTGATCCCAAAATCATGGTTCAACATAAATCTGCTAATTTGAATTATTTTTACATTCTTTCCTGTAGCACTTCGCTACCACTGAGCTTAGTCCATAATCTTGTAATTGCACCATATTCTTTACTATCTGACGGAGAAAATTGGTACCACATTGTTTTACCAAAGCATTGAGATTGATCTGCCATTTTTTCTTTATCTAAAATACCTTGAATATGTTCTCCTTGTATCTCGACCTCTCGGCAAAAATGGTTCTGCAAAATCTTGATTTTCTTTATAAAGTCAGCTTCTAAAATTTTTTCATTTTGACTATGGTCCCAATATTGAGGGTATACAATAGACATGGCCTCCAACAATTCATCTCGAGGAAACCATTCTCTTACCTATGATGATAGTGATTTTGCAATTTATTTCAAGTTGTCTCTCACTGAAATTACAACATCGTGAAATTGTTCTCTTGAGATGGAAAACTATTTGGTGGATCTTCCTATCTTTTCATTATAATAAAAGGGAACCATATTCCCACAAACTTAAAAAAAAATTCATCATTTTCTATATTGATAATCTTCCTCCAATTTGTAAATGCTAAATATGTAAAAGAATCTTCCATAATATACAAATTATCCAATGCAAGACATGTTAATTTTATTGCTCTTGTGTATTCAGCAATATACATCGTGTGACTCTGAGCCATCTTCATGAGGTTATTCATTTCATGAAGCATAGGAAGAATTCCAGCCAATGTTAATAATGTCTCTTTATCAGTTAGTAGAAATAGAAGAGTTTGAGCTTTTTCTACACTTGAGCGACGTTCATACATCATCCCTACCAAGGATGCATATTCATTGAATAGTCTTTCAGCTGGTGCCTTCAATGATATCCATCTTGTATCAACATCTTTTAATAGTTTTTTCCATTTGTAACACCATCAGAAAAAAATTTAAACTCTAAAAATTGTTTGGGACTCCGAAAAAAGTATGCATGAACCTCACATACAAGATATTCTACCTTTGAAACCAATGAAAAGTTGCTCACTATTTTAAATGCAAGATTAATCCTGTGAGCCATACAATGAATACTGAGCATATACAGTGAAGCCAAGAGTTGCATTCTAGCACAAAGGACATTCCTTTGTCCTTGCATTATTGATGCTCCATCTACTCCAACACATACTAACTTTTTTGCAATCATGGAATGATCCATACCACCAATTTCCTTCAAACTATCAATAACAAGTTCATAAATATTTTCTGTTGTAGAACTTTTGGTCATTTTATGAATTCCAAGTAGATAGGAATGCCTGATATGGTCATCGACCATATAAATGCTCATGCAAATCCATGAAGTATTATCAATAGCCGTAACTTCATCTAAAGACAGTGACAAAATGTAGCATTTGCAATCTTCTCTTTCATATCGTCCTTTTCTACTGGAGCTAGATATTTTCCCCATTCCCAACCACTCGATAAAGACCAATGAGAAGATGGAAAATTTGGAACTTGAATAAAAGATAGATATTTCATCATTTTTGGATAATCTGTCATAGGACGACCATTGGATAGGAGGTGAAATACAATGCTTAATTGTATTTTCTTTGATAAGAAATGTGTTTCCATCATCTTTCCAAATTGAGATTTGATGGTTCCTCCACTTTGCTCTAGTTTTTTCTTATTTAGTAAGAATTCATTATATTCCACTTCAAATTGGAGATGTCAACATTCGCTAACAGATTTCCATCTGGCAGTAGATTTATTCTCATCATTTGTAGTTTTCTTATCATACACCTTCCCAACATGCTTCTTGATTGTGTCTAACTTCATCTGTAATTTCACTACCTTTCCAAGTTTCCAACTACATGAAATGCATTTAACTTCTTGTGAGGTCTCATTCTCATTTGTTGGAGGTATTGGTTCAATACATGGGTATCTTGAGACCCAATCAGCTTTGAATTTTCTCCCTATGTCCCATTAGCCCTTTTTCCTTTTCTGTGAATGCACTATGTCACCTTGCAATGAAAAATCTTCAACATTTGAACTACCAATTTCAGATGGAAATGCATTTGTCTCACTTTGATCATTAGAGGAATGTATTCTACCATCCATTGTCTGGGTTGCAGATGCATTCTCAAAAGTGTTGACATCTCTCTCATCGATACCTTGCTCAAGAGAGCTTGAAGCATAAATAGGATGTGGATTATTATACTGAGGCTTTTGAAAATATGATATTACATCCTTTTGTTTCAATGTTTTATTTTTATTTCCACAATCCATGTTTGACATATTACTTAATATTCCAAAATTGAAATTCCAAATCGATATAGAAACCAGAAGTGAAGCTTGCATGGGAAAAATGATATAAAATTAATACAATGGCGCATTATCAATTTATATTGACCCGACTTACAATGAGTGTTTAAATTGACTCTTTCAATGAATTTTAATTGACTCT
This sequence comes from Pseudotsuga menziesii, assembly GCA_001517045.1. Classification (NCBI taxonomy): domain Eukaryota; kingdom Viridiplantae; phylum Streptophyta; class Pinopsida; order Pinales; family Pinaceae; genus Pseudotsuga; species Pseudotsuga menziesii. Next base: position 92,742 of record LPNX011124449.1, read on the forward strand.
TTCATTGACTCTTTTAATGACTTTTAATTGACTCTTTCATTGACTCTTTCCCCGAAGGAGGTATAACACTAATACAACTGGAAGGTGTCAATGAAACACAACTGCACTGACTAGATTCAGGGCAAGTGGGGACTCCACTTTTTATCTCGTCCCTTAATGGTCCAGCGGATGTGTGGGGACCTGAATCTTGACAAACCAATAAACTAATAGAATCAGAGATTTTGCTCCACATTATTCTTTTGGAAAACAATCCACAGAATTCAAACAAGCATGACATACATCATGCCGTAAAATCCCAACATTCTTGACATACACATATGTAGACTTTGTTCTATGTAACATAAAGGATCATTGCCTTATATGATGACAAATGTCTCCAATGGTGTATACTGAATAGGTATATAATGCCCCATTTTTAACACAATTTCTATAATTTCTTATTGACCAACTTGAAATAACAAGCATTGACATCACATCAATGAAGAAATGAATAATATATCAATGAATTTTAAGCCCAAGTTGTACAACTTGCAAATGATCCTTTGTATATTTAGCCAAAATGCCTAGCTTTTGAAAGATCCACTAAATGAATCTATGTATTTAGCATAAGCTATCCTATTGAAAAGGAAACGGAGATGCTCTATCTTCATCAAAACACATTAGATACAACACTTATACTTCATATTTTCTTTGTTATACAAAGCTAACAATGTATACAAATTAGTGTAACAATGTCGAGCATAATATCAATCACTACATGTAACATAGTTTCTATGTGTATAATTCCTTCAGCATCTGTGCACACAATTCTCATGTTTTTAGTTTCCCATTGATTATCTGGATTTTGATTGCTAAACTCAAATTCAATTCCATGTAAGATAAAGATTTACACAGATGACTTACACTTCCATCAGATTAAAACAAGATAATAGATTCTATTTTCACTATTATTCAACTGAAAGAATTCATATAGAAAATCACTATGTTTCTTATTTAATTTTCTGAGCCTGTCATACAATGTAGAGATCGAGCTTGTCATATTTGCTTTAAGATCTGGGTATGAATAACAACAACAAGCAGTCTTAAATCCCTAATTCTAGGCGCTTTCTAGGCATGAAAACATTGAAAAGAGACTTGTAGCAATTTTGGGAATCATTCATGAGGTAAACACTCTTCATCTTGGTTTCTAAGTTTAATTCTACCATAAAAAATGCCCTAGTACTTAAATCTGGGCAGTTTTGAGCACAAATAGTGGCCAAAAGTCATATTGCAGCCACTGAAAATCAATGACGAGAAGGCTGTAACAAATTCTAGGTTGAGGTTGAAATTAGAAGTACCATCAAAACCCAACTCTAGTCTTTGAGCATAAACAACAGTAAAACTAATCTAAACTTTAAGTCTGGCTAGTTCTAAGTTTTATGGTACAAGAGCCCCCCTACGATGATAAATGAAATTAAAAATGAGTACATGTTTTAATAAGTAATCTACAAATTTCTATTAATTTGTGTAAAAGGGAATAACTAACAATTTTTTAAAACATCAAAGGAATAATGATTTAGAAAACAAGAAACAATACTTCTAATTAAAGGAATAATGATTTAGAAAAGAATAAAACACACTTTCCAGTCCTTACCATATTTGTTTCCTCATATATCAATTTCCTGCGAATTAATGTGTGATGGTCCTTGAAGATAGGCTGTCTGACTACTAGTTACTCTGCCTTATAAATCATGAAATGAAAAACTATGCAAATCGCTGAATCATAGAGCATACTCACATGAGTGATACACATGCTAGACATGGCCACAAAGCTCCTTCTGTAGTTCTCCATCTAATCACATCCTCAATCTCCTAATAATTATACAAGTGTGTTGCAAAATTCTTGTCATGTTCAAATTCGTAACCAAATGCCATTTTAATTTATGCCGTAAGCATTGCTTGTTGTAACATCAAAATGATTCTAGTTACTTGCCATAAAAAGATAACCACATGATTTATTGATTGTCAACATCAATTCATGATGCAAGGAGCACCTGAATTGGTGGATGATGAAATACAGTAAGGGAATTCATACAAAGAACATGTAAACAAGATCCTATGACCTATTGATGCAATTAACTAGGAGGTTAGCCAAGGGAAATTGATTCTTATGCACCTTGGATCCTAGTTGCAAAGTTCAAACCTAGTACCAAACAATAGGCATCCCTACAGGATAGGAAATTTTTCCTAGGGTTTCCTCCTATTATCCCCCTATTTGCATAGGGTGTTCTCCTCTAGTGTGGAGCAATATTTGATGGAATCGCAGCTCCTATGAGCCAAAATTCTGATTTCTGATCACTAAGAACCACACTCAATGAAACACAAGCTGTCTAGTTATATCATGTTTTCAATCACCAAATTAGGTTCTAGGTGAATTGATAGCATTTAGTAAACAACAAAATGACGGTCAAGTACCTCCTTGTCTCCACGAACCTAAATCCCCTAGATTTTCCCCTGTATTCTTGCTGCTTCCAACAAATAACCAAGGCCATCCATAGCTAATACATATAAATATGGCCTAAGAGGGAAAGCTCCTCAGCTTCCTACATGTGATCAGGAGTGTAGGATTTAAAAATATTCTGAAAGCCCAAACCAAATCCTTTTCTTATTCTTAGTATTTTACTTAGGAGTACGCTAAACATTCTACATTTTGCACTCTTTTTCCAGTGATTTTTTAGTATTTACTTATGAAAAGATATGTTTCATCGTGTTTGATTGGAAGCATCTTTTTAGTTAGTACTTTAATTCTTCATTTATTTTCAGATTCTTCTAACATGTATTGCTCTAAACCCATCGGTATAGTTGCTTCTTAGAAAAAATATTCTTTAATTGATTTTATTAAATTGAAGCTAATATTTATTGATAGGCATCAACCTTGGGAATTCCACAGTTAGTTACTAGATGATTGGAAAATATCACAAGAGGGGAAAGAAGCTTTCGATTAGGACTTATGGGAGATGCATTTGCTGTGGGCCAGGTGCCCAACACAAGTCTAATACTTGCATCCCAAGTTTACATAGGTTGAATATTTCTGTGATTTGAAGGAGTGGTCAAAGCCAGATGCCATTGGCTATAAATCCATATGCTTATTCTCATCAAACTTTATTTAGTGTTGGCATATGCAAGAGTCTTCAACATTAACTTCCTTAAGGTTTCTATGGAAACAAGTCTGTGCTGGCATAGGATGAAACCACTGGAAAGGAAGTCTTAGAGAGATTTTCATTGTAGGCAGTGAAGCTAGTGTCCAAGACCATGCATATGAATGAATATAACAAACATTCTGTGATTGGTATTTGGCCGATAAAAGCATCTTCCCTGATCTTGTTAAGAGTTTATGATATCACAATAGTTGAGCTTGGAAGTGATGGAAGTTGATTTTGGGTAGGGAAGCCTCTCTACATGAGTCCATTGAGAACTGATATCTACTTCCTTGCCATTGGATGGACAGTCTGATGCTCTGAATGTGCGCATATCAGTGCCCTTAAACCATAATTGACAAAACAAATGTTGAGTTGAGGACGTTGTAGTTGAGACCAATTATTCACTCCCTCCATCCCTAACTATAATATTTGACTATCAATGAAAATATCTGGCTGCAATAAGTAAGAGAATATTTTGTAAACTTTAGTGGTGTAGGTGTATCTTTTAATTTTTAACTTAAAAAACATAATATTTTGGGAGAACTTTCAAGGTGGGTTTATTTTTTTAATTCATACGATTGTTTTCAAATTTGTTGAGTTTTGATTTCCAAATGTTTGAAATAATAACAAATAAGAGGAACATAGGAAATAATGGATAAATTTTTTAGATAGTTGCTCAGATGTAAGGAACTTGCTACCAATGGCCCATTAATGTTTTCCTGTAAAAAAACTCTGCTGATATCTTGATTAGAACTTGCATAACATGGTTTCTTAGATGATTTTCAACAATTTAGGGTTTCTTAACACTAGAGAAGAAAAAACATGTTCCTCATGTGAAATCATCAAAGCGATTTTCTAAGTTAAAACTTAAATTTGAAAATACATGCCCATAGAAGCTTCATTACTGTGTTTTCCATTTACAGAGTTGTAATCCAAGTAGAAATAATTGCTCCCCCCTATTTTCCATTTATAGAGCTTGGCAAATAATTGCTAATGAGCTCCATGGCTGATGAATACTATAACTTACACCCAGAATAAAACCAACAGAGTGCCAAAGAATAATATCCAATGAGGAAAATCTCATCAAGCTGTGGTCTAGCAACAAGGTTGAGTGCTCATAGCAAGGCCAGGCACTCTAGGAATTAATGTCAAGGCCAACAGTTCATTGTGAAGCATTCTTCTCTGCCCCAGTCCCCATATTTCAGTTTCATCAAGTTTGCATGCATTATGTTTCTAATTTAAGTTTTTCATTCATCAGTTAAGTAAGGTGCATGCAGCCTAGCTCAATTTAGTGAAGTGTATGCAACTTAGTAGTTATGGCACAAATCATCTCCAGTTGAGGCACTGTTGTTCATGTGTCCAGATCATTGTAACTAGCCAGTGCACACCTCTCAAGGCATGTTGAGGATGCATGTGACTAAGAAGTATGGAGTTGATTTGGAGACTTGATCATCCAATCTCAAGGTCAAAATCACTACACACCAAAAGGATATTTCAGGACCCCAGAACCCACATGAACAAAGTGTTTCAAGTAAAACCATTTTTTGTGATACTCTTATTTGTTTCATTGACAACCAACATCCATTAGCAATAGTAGCAATACTTAGGACTAAATTCATGCCATCAATTTTCAAAATGAACTCGACCAAACACATGTCACCAATTGGCTCTGTGTGTCCTAGCCAGAGGTGTCCCTAAAGAGAATCTCTATGCTACATGAGTCCCCAAGTTAAAGATTGTCTTTTAAGTCCATCTTAGAAAAAGCATGGAAAAGAAAGTTGCTATGAAGTCATGTTTGATGACACTAACCTTTGATAAGGTTCTATATTGGGAAGCTTGGGATTTGGTGATACAACTTTCCCTAAAGATGCCTGACCATCCACTATACACACAGTGCATGACTTGAGCATCAGACTCTAGTAGTTAATTGAGTATGTACACATTGCACACTGATAGCTATACTCTCTCTTTCTGCTTTGTGTTATGTTCTAGAATTTCAATTGTGTTAAACTTAGGTGTGAACTGATTTTATTACCACTAACTGATTTTATTGGCATTTTACTTATCTTTTATCTTCTTACCATTAGTCCTACAATGCAAGACAACTTAGTTAGAACTTAAAGTTTCAATATTTTGCAGGCACCCTCTCAATTTGATGATTAGGGTCCTTTTGTAATATGGTATAGTCCGTTGGGCCTTTTGCTATGATGTAGGTGCATAATGTGGAAGGTAGGACAAATTAATCGATCATGTACATTGAGTCCATTGGGCCTTTTGTTATTATGTAGGTACATTACATGGAATGTATACATTACATGTATACATTATCTAACTTTGTAATTCCCGCCCTATGCCAAATAATGCTTATTTCTTATAAGTAGTGTAGTCGCATACAAATGGAACACAATCCATTACAGGGCATGCTATATATAGCATTGTTTACAACTGTTATTTGCAAAGCAACACATCCATCATGATTCATGATTATCAAAAGTGCTGGAATACAAGTATGCGTCTGTTACCTTTTCCATGAGTTCCAAGGTTATAGACTAGAGAAAGGGTAAGCAAAAATGAATCTCAGGGCACTACGATGTTCCTAGAAACTCTAATGTTTGTCCATTTGTCATCAGGAGGGATTCTGTATGTTGTTTTGAATATTTAATCTCTTTTTGTTGTGAGATCTATTGCAAAAGAATTTATACTCATTTGGTTGTGCCCAATTTTTAGCTCACTGTTCCTCTAGAAAATTTACCAGCCTTGTCTATCTTGCTGAGGTAAATTCCTAATAATTATGAAATTCAACATGGATCGAAGGTAGAGGTTATTTGGCATAGATACTGATTTTAATGGCTGCCTTTTGTCAAAGTATTTCTTGCTTCTCTTGTTGTTGTATTTTAACGAGAAGAAATAAGCCCGTCTCCTTCTGTGTTCAATGGCAGTTGATAATTAATATGTCCAAAACATTTGATGCAATTATCAATGCCAACCTATCATGAAAATTTTTCTCCTAGATGAATTACTCATTCAGTGTTTTCAAATTGTATGTCTCAAATGAAATGTCATGTACTGGGATTCCTTTCTTTGGCCATTAGGGCACTTGATATGAAAATTCTTCCTTTATGAACAAATCCATATGCACAGCAATTAGCAGCAGATATAAAATGCATATTTATGGAATTCATTCATTATCCATTATCAAAAAATATGTAAATAGAAGCATTCCACACAAAGATGATTATGGAATACTTATTTGTTTTCAAGTGAAGTCCACCGAACTGGTTGCTGATGAGCAATAATCTCACTCAGCCCAACCCACTACTCCCATGACATAATCAATATCCTCATTATTGAGCACTCAAGTCCCTCATCCAGCCATCAGTCCATGATGGCACTTTCTTGTCCTTCAACCCACAAGGAAAATCATCCCTTTCTCTGCTCCAAGGCCCCTCAGGGATCTTTTTCCCTTCTAGTGTAGGCAGAAAGAGTTAAAGACTGGTGGTTTTCTACTATGAATGACCCATATGAGAAACACTTCACCAAAATAGTCCATAAGCAACACTAATGTGGTTTCATGTTTGTGGTGTTTTCTTAAGCTATAGTGGACATTATTTACCATCCCTTTTCCTCTTTGAATTCACACAGCAAGTCCGTGGCCCTCACAGGCTCTTGCAGGTCATAATTTTCTCGAAACAGTATTGACATTTCAAGGCATAAACAACCATGGCTCCACACAAGGTTTCTTCAAGAAAAAGGAGGATAATGTTCCCAATTCGAATGGAGTACGTATTATCCATGGCAATGGTGAATAATGATTTTTTGACAAGAGTTTGCATAAGACATGTGTGCCCATCCCAAGAAGCATGGGGAAACATGTAAAAGATAACTGAGTCAATGATTGATGGGAAATGTTTGTGAAGAAGCATGGGCATGAAAGGTCGTACCTTCAAAGAACAATTATCAAGTCATACCACCCATGGAGTCATTTATCTCAGGCCACATGACTTCTGTCTTTTTTTCCAAGTTGCCATGCTTCCACCCTCTAGCTCATAAGTGAGAATGAAATTGTTGAAATATTGCCAGCCCCAAATCAACATTTAGCTCACAAACAGTCCCATTCAACAATCAGCTCATAAAGTGTGATCATGTCACAAGTGGGATTTCAACTTAGGTGGGGAGGACAACTTCTCTACCACTTGAGCCAGACCCAATTGACACATGGCTTGACTTCTGTCACATAAACTACATCCTTTAAATAATCCATGAGTTAACATTTTATAATTCAGGGGTTAAAACTTGGATAACACATGATAACAAATTGTTGTGTTAAATGGTATTTCGATTTCCATATTACTTATTGATATTGGTTTCCAAAGATAACCTATTATGAAAAATATTTTTTCCAGTTAATTCCTCTCATCTGGTATTGAATAGTTAATCTGTCACCAAAATGTCTCTCTTATGAATAGAACTTGAATCCGTTTTAAGTGGCTTCTAGATCTTGATTTACATGCTTTGAAGGAGTCATTAAGCTGAACCACCATGCTAGTTACAATGATCATTTTTTTTGCACAAGGTCCTTGAGGCACTGTTGTGCATGTTTCAGGGGACATGTTTATTAATTCATTTTTCAAATGAGGAAACAGTGGTGAAGTAGACTTTGAAACTTTCAATGTAGTTCCTAATTTCAAGATTAGTAAACAATGATGTGATCTTTGTTTTAGATCTGTGTGATTGCTGCTACTTTCTTCACCTTGATGTGTTTCAGTTCCTAGTAAAAATCAAATTACAGTTTTTATAGAGATTTTAGTTTTATGTTTTCTTGAATAGGTAGGTTAGAAATCAGCCTAGGACCATTACCATGTGCTAAAAAAATTTAACAATTTTTAATCCAAGAAGAAACATTGGGATAGAGATGAAATTTCCCTTTATTTTTTCAGTAATCACTATATTCATTGAAGTGTATTTGCTACTGTGAAGTATCAGTTAGGGTTGTTCACTCTATTTTGAGGGATGCCCTAATTAGGGTTCAAAGGTTAAGTTTAGCAAGTTAGGCTCTCTTGATCTTATGGTCAAATTTAAATATAGAATGATGTATTGTTTCCTGTTTGTCTATATAAAGGTTTCCTATTGTGGTCTACTTCATTTATGGTTTCATTTGTGGCTTTCCTTTGATTATCCATGGCTGCATGTTGTTACTTGGCTGATTTTGTACTTGTGAGGAGCATCTTTAGTAGGGCCTTCTTTTAATTTTCTGTATATTGAAGTAAATCCATGTGGTTGGTTAGACTCTAGAGCATGTTTATAATAGCCTAACCACACCCCTTTCTATATCAGTTCAAACCCCCTTGATTGTTGATCTTGACTTCATCACCCATTGGATACACATTAATCTTGGCAATCTACCATGCCTTCAATATAAGTATATCACAAACATGTTTCCTCGGGTTTCACCCCTTGTGCCAGAGGAGAGCCAGCCTAAAGTGAGTAAAAGAGTTGATGTGGTGACAGTGGGAAACATTCCTATGTAGCCCTAGGGTTGCGCTTCATTTAGGGACTTGAATATCTTTGAGTGCAAATTGTGGAGATAACACAATGCATTTAACATTTCTACAACATGGCACCATTATAACTCATATTGCAAATCTTGACACCTATCACATAACCTCATCATTTATATATATCACATGATTTAACGTATTGCATTTCAGGGATCAAAACCAGGGTATTGCAACAATAATGTTGTTGCAAAGGTAGTATTTATTTATCACTAAGTGATGGAAGGTGCAATGGTATTGATATATAATAGGCACCTCTAGGTGCAATTACAATAATAAATCCACTAAGCATTACTAGGTACAGTTTCAAGAACTTTTAGTAGCTGCTAGAAGGCACACAAGCACAATAATTCCAACAATAGTTAGCTTCGATAATCATTACGGCCCTCCAAGCATGATATTAGCAAACATATAATGTTAACAGAAGAAAACACAACAAACAATAGATTCAATATATTAATCTTGAAAAAAAAAGATTCCATGGACCACATCATGGAAAGTTACATTCTCCCATTCAATTGGGTTCTGCCCTATTCTCAGTAAAAGAGTCCTCTTCTGATGAACTGAGGTGAGTAGTACTTGTTTTCTATTAAGCCAAAACTATATTGTGAGAAAACATAACGGAATACAGATGTACAAGATGAGAAATTTAGCACAAAAAAACACAAAAAATAAAAAAGAGCATATTATAAAAGTCCATATGAGTCAAACAAACATTCAGTTATAATGGTTTGCTGAATTCCTATAGCCTGGTAGATTCTTCTCCATGTTTTCAAATGTCTTCATATCTACATAGTTATGATTATTTTCTCAAGTTTTTGTAGGCTTCCAGTTGTCTTTTTAGATCCTTTCTCTAAGAGCATCAACCTCTTTTCTCAAGTAATTCTGTTTTTATGTTTCATTTAATAAGCCACATGAATATCATACCCTAACTTCGGTTTTCACTGAGTTGAAAGAGATCAAGCAGTTTACAAAACTTTTCAAGAGGGATTTGGATGAAGAGGTTCAACATCACATAGATTTTGGTAGATTATGTCTGTTGAGGGGCATCCTAACTACTATTCCATGATCTATACTGAATAAAAATATTCTTTTGCTAAGAAATTACATTGATGTTGGGGAATCTAGATTCTAAACCTATAGACACAAGTAAGGGTGGATATACAAAGGACATGATAGTTTGGACTATATTATTTGATGGAATCACGTCTTTCCTTTGCAATTTATGTGAAAGATCTGTGGGCTGTCAATTTAATTTCCATGCAACAATTGTACAGAAGATTTGTTTTCAACAACTAAAATCATCTGTTCTAGCTGATATTCTTGCCACCGTGGAAAAGGAATTTTACCATGCATCCAAGCTCCATAGTATTGTAGTAAAACCTTATGATCATTTTCTATATTTCATGGTTCTTCACACTAAAATAATTGGGAATATAATCTCAACGAGTCAACCAAACAAGTACAAGTTGTGTTTGACTTGATGATAGATGTGCATTCCATTTTGTTAAGGACTTCAAAGCATAATTCAGTGAAAATAAATGTTAAAGCTTAATTTGAAGAGGAAAACAACGCAACATGGATAATTGTTGTTGGTTGGTGGCCATTGCAAGTGAAGGTACGTACCCCTTGCAGCTCTACGTATGTGTTTGGGGGACAAGAATTTATTAATAATGAGCCTAATCCTATATAGATGTTGTTTGTTGTGATGCAACTTGATTCTTGAAATGTTTCCTTGAGAGAATAGAGAACGCTACTGAAGTTCTGAAGGAGGGGTTGAGGATTAGGCTCATTCATGCAAAAAGTGTTAAACTAAGATGTTTTCAGTTCTAATGCAGTCTTCATTCTGTGAATGAGACTAAGTGCAATTTTTGGGTGACTTTGAAAAAATTATTAACCAAGAGGTCTAACTGCAACAGATCTCTCATAAAAGTCTCCTACCCACTCTAATCAGAAAGAGGGTTAAAAAATTCAGTTAACTATACAAGTAAAAATGTTCAGAACTTGATGAGTGGTGATTTTTGAAAACTCAAATCAAGCAATAAGAGAACCAATTGAATGAACCATATCTAATACCTTGTCCCCTATTCACCATAGAACACTGATAATGTTACAGGGAAATGATTTGACTACAGAGTACCAACCATGCGACCATTACTTACATCCCTCTACCATAACTACCCAACATAAATGGATAATCCTAGAATCTAATAAAATGGGTAATAAAAAATGCCATTGCTTTCAACTGATCTAAGTACACAAGTCATCACATAAAGTAATTTGGCCAATAGATATATGTAAATAAACTCAAAATATCACAACCTAGATAAGCTAAATACATTGCATCTCTTCCTATTCTTACAGAAGAAGCAGAGATCGAAAACATGTAGAGAAAGACAAATAATTGAAGGGTATTTGTCAGTACTGACCATCTCCATCCTTGAAAAACAAACTGAAAGCCTCCTTGAACTCAGATATTTGTTTCTTTGTTAGCTTGTCCATCATTTTCACGTAATGTAAGCAGATAGAGCACCAGAGGAAACAAGACTGGATTTCCCTGAGTCAAAGACCGATCTTACTTTCTTCTGCTTCTCCTTGTTCCTTCTCAAAATAGAACAAGGTATGAATTCGATCGATCTGTACCTTCATTTATCTAAGTCCAGGATATGCAATGTATGAGATATATAGGTGGTGGGTGCAAAACCCCGAGGTGGAAAAAAATCGTATGGTTTTTCAATTGTAATGGGAGGTGTCGTTGGTCCTTTGAATAAATCATGGGATTGAAAAGTGAATATTCTTGAAAAGAAAAATAGATCTATGCTACTCTCATAATCAGTACCATGTGCCCTGGAAAATAATTGCTAATGAGCTCCATGGTTGTTGAATACCATAACTTACACCCAGAATAAAACCAACAGAGTGCCAAAGAATAATATCCAATGAGGAAAATCTCATCAAGTTGTGGTCTAGCTTATAATGACGAAGCTTCCTTCTATGGTGCCCCTATCCTGAATGCATGGATGAAAGCAATTACCTTCACTGCATTAAAGAATATATTTGGCTTAATCAAAATTCAAGTTACAGACAGACCCCGTGGATTAGATTATGTAGGAATGCTTAGTTGGAGAACCTGCATTATTGAACTTATCGAGGGGACGGATGGTAGGGATTAACCTAGCCGGGGAGATGAGATGATGGGCCCCTATTTGGGGTAAGCAATTACCATATACTCCTTGGTTTCCTAGGGTTTTCAATGCAAAATGAGCCAAAAAGGGCAATAATTTCTTAGTGTTGCATGTTTTGTGAGAGGAGACCTTTGTCAAACCATCTGCAAAATGTAAAATAGCACCCATAGGACCTAAGAAGGATTGAATAGCTCTCACATTATAGGGTTGGGGCTCTGGAATCACCACCTGATGGCTTAGTAGTTGATCTCCAGCATCACTAGTCTGAACTATGATTATTCAACCATATTCTCTAGGGAGCCAGAAAAACATAGATAATACGTGCTTTAAACTGATTTATAACACACACAAGGTTGAGTTCTCACAGCAACTAACTTGTAAAAATCCTCAAGATAGAAGAAGATTCAAGAAACTAACCTGTAAAAATCCTGTAGATAGAAGAAACTTTGTGAAATTGCTTTGCACGAATCCACTCAGCCACTGTAAAGACCGATTTGCAATAGAAACCAAGCTTGATGTTGAGCCTGAGTCCTGACTCTTGCACCATTATATAGGTAAAAAAATTCCTCACTTGACTAAATTGTTGGGCTATAGGGCAGACCTGGGTTTTATACCATTAACTTCGCACCAACAAAAAGACCCACATTGTTGGCCCTTTCGGCAACAACCTGCGAACAGGTTGCAGTCTCACCCGAAACCGCTATGGGGTGCCACAGAATCAGGTTTCTGCAAGCAGAAGAGGGATATTACTGTACCTTTAGCCTTAACAACAAATATTTATACAAAATAGAGCTTCGATATTCATTTAATTAGCTTCACAGTTAGATAAACATACAGTTACTTGCTTAACCCTTAACTGGGAATTCACAGTGAAGTTAATATTTAATAGTTAACTTACTTTAGCATTCAACTACTTATCAAAAGCATCAAAACATAACAGAAACCACACAAAAGAACCACAACACAAGATATAACGTGGTTCACCCCCAGTGTAGGGGCTACGTCCCCAAAACTGTGCTTTTATTCCACTTATTACAAAACAACAGTTCTGATCTGCGCACTCAGCAGCAGATCCATCCTTCAAGTCTAACTGCGCACTTAGCTACAGTTCCTTTCTTACAATCTCTAAGCTGCGCACTCAGTTGCAGCTCCTCTCCTTACAAAAACCCTCTGCACACACAGATGCAGAGGTCGTCCACGCACACAGCTGGGACTTGACCTTCAAACCAAAAAATAGATCTAACTTCTTTGCACCATACGATCCTCATTTCATTAGATGATCTTAACATCTTTACATGAGTGCCTATTTATACAAGTGCACTATTACAAAACCATGAGCTTACACCCGAAAATTATGGACAATTACAAAAAATAGGGCTTTGACTCAACCCCGACACCCCTAAGACTATTTTGAGTTGCAACTCTGCTTACAAGCTTCCACAAAAACTATGGAGTTACCAAAATTAAGGACCGTTAAGGTGCGTGCCCCAACAGGCCCCTAAGACTCACCAATGTCCTATCCCGGGACACTCTGCTGCTTGTCTGGTGGGAGAATCTTGTTGGAGAATATAGTAAACTACTGTCGGCTGCTTGCTCCTTCTTTACTAGCTCCTTTTGCACTCTGTTGAGTTCTGTATCCATCTGCGTCTCTGTAACCATCATCTTTAATTTTCCTGCCCTCCTGCTCCCTTATATGCCTGTCATCATCATCATCCCTTCTGCTACTTCTACCACGACCGCAGCTTGCCTGATCCTTCATCCTTTCATCCTTAGCAGACTACCTATATTCCTTATGCTGCTATCTTCCTTTGCAATATTTATGATGGTCATGGGAATCATTGGGCCTTCTAAATCTATTAGCGACTCCATCGCTCGAACTGCCTCCCGTTCATGTGATATCGAACATTTGACCATCCACAACTTTGGGTCCTTAATATATGGTACCCCTGTGATTGCATGCCAATGTACTTTTGCATAAGACAAACAACATGCCTCCATTCTGCTAAGCTAGGAGGATACATCTCGGGATCCTCCGGAGTCTTTCTTGAGGGTTTGTGCCTTTCTTCGTTCCGTTTAGAGCGAACTTATGCCTTAAATTTCTTCCTGGTTGAACATGTCTGCATAGGTGGATCCAGTACTGGGGGATTTTAGATGCAGGTGGATTGCTGATAAGGTTCTGCAGACCTCTCTCCCTAAACTCTCGTAACAATTCCTGGACTTTGTGATCATTCGACATGGTCTTAACTGTAAACTCAAGAAAATGCATAATGTAGAAGTCGTAGGCTTGTGTGGCTTCTTATAGAATCCCACGACAAAATATGCCATCATGGTGCATTAAGGACACCAAATCTGATGGAGCAACGGTAAATCCTGTTACATGGCACTAGATTTTCCCAAAATCTCATCATTACAAGCAGTTAAGGCAGCTCACGTGCCGGTGCTGCCAAATCTAGTTTGTCCCATAAGTCACATTTTAGGCTGCGACAGACATTTCTTCTTCGACACAACCACTAACTTCAGCTTTGTCATAATGAGGACCTTCGACACAATATTGACCTTCGACCCATCCTGACCCAAGCGCCAACTGAACTTCGACCTTCGAACTTTGACAGCCTTCAATAATTCGTAGCTTTGAGAACAACTTCATTATAGTCTAGTACCCAATTTCAACTATTCTTGGTACTTAGACTCTCCTTCTTGCTGTCACTTCTGATTAGGGGGCCCAGGCTTGTCCCTGTACTTCTTTAATCTACTTCCATTCACCATGGAAGGTAAAATTTCTCCATTTAATTTAGCTAACTGGACTGCACCACCATCGGTAACTTCTTGAACTATGTATGGTCCTTTCCAATGTGTTTTAAATTTACCTAGGAACTTCATAAATTTACTGTCGTATAAGAACACAAGATCGCCAATCTGGAATTGCTTCTTCTTAATGTGTCTATCATGCCATGATTTTTCTCTAGCTTTCTGTACTTGCTGCTGGAAACCTATAATGAATCTGTCTTCCTCTAGTTCTAGCATCTTTGCTAGCCTTTCTTTCAACATAGCTGGGTCATCCATCTTTGTGAGGGAAGATATTCTGAGGTTAGGAACAATGTAGTCCATGGGCATAACTACTTCTTGTCCATAGACCAGCCTAAAAGGTATATGGCCTGTCAAATTCTTGCAAGTGGTTCTATAAGCCCATAATACTACTAGAATTATAAGATCCCAATCATTTCTGTTAACATTACAAACCTTTGTTAGAGCATGCTCATGGATCTTGTTAAAGGCTTCGACAGTTCCATTTGCTTGAGGGTGGTAGGCAGTACTCTTCTGATGATATACTTGAAATTATTCAGTCAATGATTCAATAGTATTATTTAGGAAATGTGATCCTTGATCACTCATAAGAATTCTAGGACACCCAAATCTTAACAAGATATTATCGAAGATGAACTTCGCAGCTGTAGCAGCGCTACAATTCTTGACTGGTTGAGCTTCATCCAAACAAGTAAGGTAATCAGTCGCTGTAATAATGTATCTTGCTCCATATTTCTTTGCAGGGGGATTGGTTGGTTCAACAAAATCAATAGCCCACTTGTCAAATGCTTGTAAAGTTACCTGTGGAACCAGAGGCATATCATCCCTTCTGGACGGTTTGCCTATCCTCTGACAGATATCGCAGCTGTGGCAATACTCTCTTGCAAGGATTATGAATCGTAGGCCACCACAATCCAGCTGTAAAAATATTTTGAGCTATAGCTTTTCCTGCATAATGACCTCCTGCTGCTCCAGAATGTGCTTCAGCCAAAATCAATGGCTTTTCATGCTCCAGGACACATCTGCATAATATTTCATCTGGTCCCATCTTATATAGCTAGTTTTCTATCAAAGTGAAGTCGACTGCTCTAACTACCAGCTGCTTCTTCTACTGTGTTGTCATATCAGCAGGTACAAACCCTGTAGAAAAATATTGAACAATATCCTGAAAATAGTCATCAACCATCTGAATGGAAAACAACTGGGCATCAAGAAGACCTTCGTCCAAACTAGTGGGCTCTTCTCCTGACTCGAGCCTCAATAAGTGGTCAGGCCCTAGGTTAAGTCTTCCAGGATTAACTATGATCTCAAAGTCATACTCCTGAAACAGAATCAGCCATCTACATATCCTTCCACCTAACACAGGCTTGTTAACGAAATACTTCAAAGCATAATGGTCAGTGAACATCTTAAAATGTGATCCTAACAGATAGTGTCGAAACTTCTGTAAGGCATAAACCATAGCTAGACCTTCACATTCTATCGTAGTATAATTCTTTTCTGCTATGGACAATGTTCTGCTTGAAAAAGCAATAGGGTGATCAATATTACAGTCACCTGACTGAGCCAATACTACGCCTAAAGCAATGCAAGATGCATCGACATGAACATGAAACTCCTTATTCCAGTCAGGAAATACTAGGATAGGGCCAGTTACCATCTTTTCTTTCAAAATGTCAAATCTTTCCTGACACTCAAGTGTCCATTCAAACTTAATATCCTTCTTCAACTTCTTCTCCATAGGGGCTGTAATCTGAGCATATCCTTTGAAGAATTTCCTGTAATATCCAGTATGTCCAAGCATAGTGCGAAGTTGCTTAACAGACTTCAGAGGTGGCAAGTTCACAATGATGGCTATCTTCGTAGGATCCACCATCAATCCTTGCTTGCATACAATATGACCTAGAATAATTCCAAAAGGTGCACAAAATATACACTTCTTCAGGTTGAATGAAATCTGGTGCTATCTACACTTGTCCAGCATAAGCCTTAAGCTAGCTATATGATCTTTTAATAAACCAAAGATAGTCCAATCATCAAAGTAAACTTCCAAGAACTTATGAATAAATTCCTTAAATGCAGATATGACTACTCTGGAAAACATAGCAGGTGCATTCTTCAATCCAGAAGGCATAACTGTATACTGAAAACATCCCATTTCTGTAGTGAAGGTTGTTTTATGTCGATCCTCTGGAGCAATTCTGATCTGATGGTAACCTGAAAATCCATCAGTAAAAGAATACACTTCTTGACCTCTAACATTTTCTAAAACTTCATCTGTAAAGGGAGTAGGAAACGGATCATGTAAGCAGGCATCATTCAACTTCCTGAGATCAACACAGATTTAGATTTCTCCCTTGGTCTTCTTTTCTTGTACCACCATGGAGCTGACCCATTCTAACTCTACGACAGGCTCAATGATTCCTACTGCGAGCATCTTATCTAGCTCCACCCTGACTTTTTCTTTATACTTAGAGTTCAACCTATAAGGGCGCTGCTTCACAGGCTTCGCATCAGGTTTCAAAGGGATTTTTATGACTCCTATATCACCAAGGATACCTTTCATTTCTGAGAAATTCATCGAAAATAAGTCTTGATAGTCATGGAGAAGTTGGGTCACTTTGCTTTCATTTCTTCATCCCAATAATCTCCAATAGTAGCATACTTAGGCATTTCTTCCAACCCAATGTTTACTTTCCTTGTCTTCAAGGGTTGAATCACTTCAGGTGCTTCGACTGCTGGTCCATGTACTTCGTAGTGTCCTTCTGACTCAGGAATGTTTATGTTGCACAGGTCATCATCCTCGTCAATTGCGATGTTATAACATTCTACTGCATTCGCTTCTTGTTCCTTCCAATTAGGTTGGTGCTCTGCTATTTCTTTATCATCAAACATCTTAGTATGGATCAACCTAATAGCTTCATCCAAAGCAATACAAACCTCATTAATAGAAAATGTTAGCACAAAACAATCAACAAGACTATCCCAACTTACAGTACGATGGCGAAACTCCACCTATGCATACCAGTTCTTTGCTACAGGTTCCATAGTGTGTACAAACCGATGTACCCATTCTTCATGAGGTACATGCTTCCATGCTTCATAACATTGCTCCAAATGTTCCTGAGGGCTAGTCTTACCATTAAATCTGCTTCGCACCTCCTGAGGTTGATCCACGAATCTGAGGTGAAGAAGCCTTTGAAAAGATTCCCAACTTTGAATATACTTCTTATGACCATTCCACCATCTAGCAGCTATGGCTCTAAATACTGAATCTAGAGTCTCCATTTTCTGTGAATCTGGTACCTGCTTTGAAAATTGCACAATAAAATTTGTTGGGTCTGTCAATCCATCAAAATTAGGTAAGACTCTTGTCTGTGAGCCAAGCCATCTGAGAGACTTGGTAATTATTGCACATCGATGTCCATGTAGTTCATAAAGTCTATTCTGCCAATTCTCTAAGCCTTCATCTGAATCGGTCATGCAAGAACTATCACACTTCCAGTCCATTATACCTTCCAGAGTAGGGTTAACATAGTCTTCTTCTTTAGCTGTGATGTTGTTGATATGATCCAAAATATCCTGATCTTTATCTCTGATTGGCTCTGTGTACCTTTCTCCTTGAGAAGGGTCCAAGGGTACTATGACTCTCAAGCCTTTTCCTTCAAAAGTCATCTACCTGCTCTTAAGGTTGATTTCTGCAGAATTCTCTATTTCCCATTCAATTCCTAGCAACCCTTGATAGGGGTTGCTATCATCAATTATTTCAATGACTTCAAAATCTACTAAGGTACTAACTCCATCAATGTCTACTGGGACAATAAGGAATCTTCCTAGGGGCACAATCTTCTGCTGATTGGCTAATCTCAACTGTATAGGGGACCATTCAAGGGTAGATTTTCCCATTTGTTCCCATGTCTACTTAGTTAAGACATTTACTTCTGATCCCAGGTCTAAACTGATATCAGTCATGTCATACTCTCCTATCTGAGCATGCAATCTCATTTCTCTTCCAGTTCTTCTAACTCTATTGACAGTTTTTTCTTTACCAGAGGTTTGCAAGAAGCAATAAATCTCTGTAACTCATGTAAATCATTCTGATTTTGTAAGAGCTTCATACAACTCTGTAAAAATGTCAACAGTGTACTTACTTTATCTGTCGAAGCTTCTTGAGACTCTGACTGCTGTTGATGCTGCTGCGCAGGTGCTACTGCTGTGCTCGGATCAACAAAGTGTTTTTTATCTTCCATAAATGTTTCTTTTTCTCTTCCCACATCAAAGGTTGGAACTTTATCTGGGGTCTTACGAACCCAAGCCTCGTCAAGTTGTTTCTCCTTATTCTGCACTTGCGTCGTAGCTCCACTCGTAACAACGTTAATGGCTGGGATAGGTCTTTGCTCTACAGTAATCATCTGAATATTCTGAGGAGGAGCACTATTTATTTCTTGTATCTTGGCTATCAGCTGTGGGCATTGCTCAATGACATGATCTACTGCTCTGCAATATCGACATGTCGTAGTTGGGTTCCGATAGTCTCTAGCTAGATGTCTTGCCTGATTATAGTTATAGCACACAACCTGTCCTTGACCTCTTCCAGGCATACCACCATGACCACGACCTCCAAAAGTATCTTGATCTGATGTATTACCACGGTAACCATATCCATCATTCCCTTGTGCATCGTTTTGTACCCTATAAGCATCATATGTTCGCTCTCTCATAAGATCAAAGTTGCGACATTCCTCTTCATTGTGTCCAACTGACTTACAGAACCTACAATAGGGATTCTTAGGTACTTGCACATATCTTTGTAGCAGATAGCAGTCTTCAAGTCGATGTTGGCCAGTTGTTCTACAAATCTCACAATATAGAACATTAGGGTTAAATGGGTTTGGCGCACCAGTATTCAGGTAATTTCTTAGCGCAGGACATTGTTCCTTGTCATGACCTTCTATCCTACATCGTGTACACCACACCTCTTTGTGAATATATTTCCCTTTTTTCATGTCGCACAGCTCCAAAGCCATTTCTTCTAACTGCACTTGTATTTGGGCTATGCCAGAATTATCTTCGACAAGAGTTGTCTCCAGTTTCATGGCAATCTCTAAAGCCTCTTACTGATCAGCAACCTTCTGTTGCATGAATGGCATTTTGATATGAGGTAATAAGGCTGCAATGAACCATTATTTATGCTGCGCTGGTCCAATAGTGAAACTAACTTGATCTAGCATAACTTTGAACCTTTGATCAAAGTCCCAAACCGATTCACCTCGCCTTTGCTGAATCTCTTTCTATTCAGTTATACACTGTGACTCTGATTTAGGCTTCTTGAACTCTTTAATCATCGTTGTTTTCATATCAACTAAGACATGGTTCTGAGTACTGGAAAATTTCATAAACCAAGTCAAATCTCGGTCTCTAAAAGAAGTGACCAGTTGCGCTCTTCTTATATCTTGATCCAAAATGTTCTTAGCAGTCCACACAGCTTCGTATAAAAACCAAAACTGTTCTGGATCCTCTGATCTAGTTTTTTTGAAGACTGGGAGCTTGATATCATCCGTAATATGGGCCATAGTGGACTGAGGGGGGGGAGAACTTACAGGGGTAGACTGACCTGCGACATGAATACTCAGGCTAGGTTTACTTCCAGACTGCGACGGGTTCTCAGGGGTAATAGATCTTCGCTGCGGAGTTATAGGAGGGTTTCTAACAAAAGGGGTTTCTTCAGATTCAGGGTCTTCTGGTGTATACTCAGTATTTTGGCCTAGGGTATAGGATTCTAGGTTTCTCTTGTAACTTTTACTTCTTCGCAGCAAACCACTTTGCTCATCGAAGTTACTTTCACTTCCAAACATAGGTTAGTAAAAATAAATCTAGCAATCTGATTCTATAAGCAATATGCTCTTCTCAGCTAGGATCATTTTAATTTGCAGACTAAATGAATTTAGGTACTTACCCCTTGGTCCTTTGAAGAAATACCTTTCAGCTTCGCTAAAAGAGGTACTTGTGTCAATGGCAAATTCTGTCACAAATGCTTCAAGGGTTCGCGTTGTCCAGAAATCAACAGCTCGTGATATCGCGTTATTCACTCTTTTAAATATTTTAATTAGTGCTGGGGTCCAGTCAGGAAACTGATCTTCTTGGAAGTTCGTCCTTCTCTTTGTCAACCTAGATAACCACTGGTGCAATTCTATGTGGATACTACCAAAGAAAATTTCGTAAATATCAGCAAAAATGTACCTTTGCAAGAATTCGTCTGAACTACGATGAGGATCCTTATTTTCTTGTTTCAAAAATTTATGATAGGTAGCTTCAACCCAATCACCAATTTTATTTACTGAGGGCCTCCAAAACATAGCCCTTCAGGTACGACGTAGATCCCTCTTAAAGCAGATACTAAGTTCAACCGACAACGAAACCAATTTGTTGGGCTATAGGGCAGACCCAGGTTTTATACCATTAACTTCACACTAACAAAAAGACCCACAGTGTTGGCCCTTTTGGCAACATCCTGCGAACAGGTTGCAGTCTCACCCGAAACCACTATGGGGTGCCGCAGAATCAGGTTTCTACAAGCAGAAGAGGGATATTACTGTACCTTTAGCCTTAACAACAAATATTTATACCAAATAGAGCTTCGATATTCACTTAATTAGCTTCACAGTTAGATAAACATACATTTACTTGCTTAACCCTTAACTGGGAATTCACAACGAAGTTAATATTTAACAGTTATCTTACTTTAGCATTCACCTACTTATCAAAAGCATCAAAACATAACAAAAACCACACAAAATAACCACAACACAAGATATAATGTGGTTCACCCCCAGTGTAGGGGCTACGTCCACAAAACTGTGCTTTTATTCCACTTCTTACAAAACAACAGTTCTAATCTGTGCACTCAGCAGCAGATCCGTCCTTCAAGTCTAACTGCGCACTCAGCTGTAGTTTCTTTCTTACAATCTCTAAGTTGCGCACTTAGCTGCGGCTCCTTTCCTTACAAAAACCCTCTGTGCACACAGCTGCAGAGGTCGTCCATGCACACAGCTGGGACTTGACCTTAAAACCCAAAAATAGATCTAACTTCTTCGCATCATACGATCCTCATTTCATTAGATGATCTTAACATCTTTACATGAGTGCCTATTTATACAAGTGCACTATTACAAAATCATGGGCTTAGACCCAAAAATTATGGACAATTACAAAAAAGAGGGCTTTGACTCAACCCCAACACCCTTAAGACTATTTTGAGTTGCAACTCCGCTTACAAGCTTCCATAAAAACCACGGAGTTACCAAAATTAAGGACCGTTAAGGTGCGCGCCCCAACATAAATTTATCCATTTTTTGCTCAAATATGGACCAAATCTAGTGAAAAAACTCTCCCAATTGATTAAATCTCCACATTTTACTCAAATAATTTTCCACAAATCCATATCCACGACGAACTATGTCCAATTTACCCCAATCAAGGTCGAAGTAAGACCAGTTTACCGAAATATTCATAGATCCCGGTGAAATACCAAATTTTTAATCGTATTATCAATAAATCTTGGGCGAAATACCAATTTTTCAAGCTATTATCCATAAATCCAGAGAACCACCTTCATTTCTCCTCCCAATCGAAAAAAATCAGGCGAATTTGGGCAAAAATCTCCTACCAGTCGGAAAAATTCGGGCGAATGTGGGCAAAAATCTCCTACCAATTGGAAAAATTCGGGCGAATGTGGGCAAAAATCAATATTTTCGTGGGCTAATATCCATTTTCCAGTTTTTTCCTAAACCAGGATGAATGCGATTTACCTTGGGACAGCTATATACAAAATAAACAATGGGCGAATTTATTAAATAAAATAATAACATTTTAATATAAAAATGCACCCACTTTTTTTTGGGTAACCCTTAAAATTCGCCATTGGGCTAAAATTCGCCCTTAAAATCATCCCTACCGGTGAGTTAACTCACACACAGGAAATGGACTCATGCACCACAAATTCAATGCATGATAGAATGGCGCACCCAATCAATGGAACTCAGCCACAGTTCAACAATCTAGAACCCAACCATCAATTTAGCCAACAAACTAGCAGAAAATAAGCCCAGAATTTGGATTTATGAACAAATCTTAGTTATAGATCATCTCAACGTTCAGCCAGATGCCCATGCAGACCAAATGTTTTTAATAGACAGTTGATATTCGGGAAAACAGAAGCGAAATTGAAAATTATCTCACATGGGTTTTGTGCAAAATAGGCTCATGTCGGTCACTGTGAGGAATTTTCCCCAAATTCATAGCCATTTGGGAGAAACGAGTGGTTCACTGAAACCAACTTTTCTAGAAATTGCGGTTGGTTGTTTTCTAAATTCGTGGGTATTTGTTACAGTAGTAATGAACCTCTATTTTTAGCAAGCGGTGGTCGACTTGATCTCCATTGTAATCATCTTATAAATACCTCTTTGGTTTTGACAAGGAGTGGAGGAAAAAATCTTTGTAAAACTTTTCCTTAGTTTAATAAAAGGTGTTTATTTCAGATGTTGATGATCATTCTCATTTCTCTGCTGATGATCGGTGGCTGAGTAGCGTAGCAATGCAACCCCTGATTGCTGAGAAGGGCCCCTCAACAACCAGAGGTTCTATTTGTGTATATTCATTAGTTTCTTTTTATGTTTGTAGATAAGTCATTTCGTTTTTTATATATATCTATTACGTTTTCCTGTAAGTCATCTCATTTTTGCAAGCAAGTGGTTCATTTTCTTGTAGGTAATACTTTGTTGTTTATAATATATAATTTCCTGCGTTTTTATGCAATTTTCCACACGGCCAGCTATTCGTCCCTTTGTTTAGACTCTTTTTTATCCTTCTATTCGCACCTTAACGTAGACTATTTTTCAGCCTTCTGTTTGCACCTTAATGCAAACTATTTTTCAGCCTTCTGTTCGCACCTTAATGCAGATTGTCGTTCACCCTTTAATTCACACTTAGACAGAATTTTAATTTATTTTCATAATTTTCAGTATTTCATTTTTGCAAAAATAGTTAGTTAAGGTAGAGGTTAATTTTCCAGCATTTAACTGTGTTATGTAGCTAGTTGGGATTGGAATCCACCTCTAACAATCCATATTTAGTTCCATATGAACACATATATTAATTATTTCAGTTTTAGTAATAATAAAATCCATTTATATTCAACATATATTTTATTGATTCAAATGAGAAATAGTTTTAGTTTTATTTTTTATCATGACTTGGATATTTTATGAGTTACTTTCATTTGTCTTCATGCCTAAAACCTAGATTAGCATAAGTTTCTTTTCATATACTTTGTTGAATATTAGTTTGTCTCATTTCTAAAATAAGTTCAGCATTCCATTTTCAGTTTTCATTTGAGTCCATAATCATCCTTTCATTTACAATTACACATCATTTCATTGCCTTAGGCTTTGTTAGTTTACTTCTTCAAGTTATTTGATTCAAGTAAATGTAAAAGATTAGTACTTTGTTTCAAATTCAAGCTGAATAGGTTCATTTAGATTTTAAAGATGCACTGGTTTTCAGTATTTTAAAGTTTGATGATAAAATCTCACATAACCTAGTTTAGTGTAAGTTTACTTTTCAAGTTGTAATGTAGTTGCATGATCTTTTTATGATTGGTTAACATTATTTAATAACCTAGTTTAGTGTAAGTTTACTTTTCAAGTTGTAAATTAGTTGCATGATCTGTTTATGATTGGTTAACATTCTTTAGTTTATGGTATAGTTTACTGAAGAGGTAGAGTAGAAGTATTTTGTTTTTCTATTGTAGGTTTGGTTACAGTTGAATATATTTTCATTTATTGTTTTGTACTTAGTTTTATTTTTGATTATAAAGCTCCAAGTTTAGTTTGCTTTAATTAGTTTACTGTTTTGCAACGCATTTATTTATGCTTGGTCTTTAGAATAATATTTTCTTTGCTTTCTATGAATCCACAGTTACTTGTTTTGTTTTCTACGAATTTGCAATTAAATAGTTCATTTCTTTCCATAAATCAGTTGCACTTGCATTCTTAGATAGGCATTTACTTATGCATACATGGAATAGTCTCCAATTCATAACATAGATCAGGTAATTTGCTGCAAGTAGTTAGTTTTTCTTTCATTGGTTAAAATCACTTTCAGACCAAGCGATTGCTTTCTAGATTAGTATATGCAATTTCCTTCCATAGAATATATTAGCATAGCATTAGACTAGTTTGAATCTCAGTTATTAATAAGTTGTTTGCCTTTATAGAATAGATTAATATAACATTAAATTATATTTGAAATTATAGTTACATTCCAAGTTCTTAGTTAATTTTTTGTTTTCATAGATAGATTAAGTTTTTGCATTTGAATTATAAAATTCATGCATGTAGATTAAAATCATATAGTTGCATGTTAACGCATTTGCATCTTTAGTTAGCTTCTAGGTTAGTTCAAGCCTTCAATCCTGCACATATAGTGTTTGCATCTCACAAGCTCCCTACCCAGGTTGACAATTAAGTGTTGAATTAGATAGTGCATATTTTACCCAACAATATGGTCATTTTTAAGGCATCTTTTTCCACCACTGGATTCAGCTTAAAATACACATCTAATTTTTGTACCCAAGTGTTATCAAAACTTTGAGAGGAAACATCAAAAGTAGAGAGTGGAGCTTTAATAATGGCACAGTTTAATTCTTTGTTTTTATATAGAGACTTACTATCTTCCTTCTTCTTGAGTTAGTTTACAGGAAGAAAGTACTGATCAAATGGTACACTTCTATTACAATATTCATCCAATTTATCCCATTCTTTTGCCGTTGCAGCAAGTTCAAGTTTAATGTTAGGATCTTCTTTGGGTACAAGAAATTTAGGTACAGTAGGCCTTGGTGTGCTCTAAAATTCATGGGGTCTATTATGGGGTCATGTTCTTGAGAAAATATGCTCACCCATTATATTCTTTTCTTCTGATTGTGAACTACTGATATCTCCTATTACTCCTAATTTTCTTCCAAATTGGCTAACCAACAATTTGAATCCTTTCATAAGCTGTTGGTTCATGTTCTTGGTTATGTCATCAAAGATAGGTTGTATGAGTTTAATATATTCCACCTTATCATGATCAGTGTATCTCTTCCCCTAGTTAGTCATAGTTTCAATAGAATGTACCTCTTCTTCTACTACTTATTCTTCTTCAAAAAAACACCTTCAAATTCAGGGTATAAGGGTGGTGACTTATTTAGTTGACTGCTATTTAAGATCATTAGGCACCAATACCATTCTATGATACCACTTGTAATGTCCATTTTTACTATTTTTTATCAAATGACCAATTTTTCACTTTTCCCCCAATTTCGAACCTTGACTAGTTTTGATGTCTAGGTCCCCTAATTGGCCCAAATTCTCCCAAATATTCTCAAAGTGTGTATGAATTATATTAATACTTGAATATTATTTTCATATATGATTTATCAACCTCCAATCACTTCTACAAACTAGTTTTATATTCTGATCAAAGTAGGATTCTTTACTAGCAAATTGGGGTTCTAATTTCCCTAGGGAAATGCTTGACATGGATTCTCAAATGCTCTCAATACCACTTGAAATTATGAACATAGGTATGGGATGTGTAAGGGAATTTTTTAAGTTCGCATATGAATCACTATTTCGACCCTTGGGGAAAAGGCACCAAATATTCTCCTAATGCAATTAAAATGAGTAAAATGGATTCCAATAATTAAGTGCTGAACATGAGACTTGTAATAATAATTAATGAAAGTACATTAATCATACATTTATCAAATATACATTCCTCCATTCGGAATAATTAGCATTACCATGGAATATATCAAAATAGAGTGGAAATGGTCATTGTTTGCTCATTAAAAATAAATTTGACATACAAATATTGGGTATTTCGACTTGAAATTTTTTGAGAATGAATAAAAAATAATATTGAACCTATTAAAAGAGTAAATAGACCAGGATAATCTCTCTCACAAAGTACAATATCTCACCCAAGGAACAATCCCTCCATGAGCATGAAAACTTGAAATGGTTGAGATGAAGTCCTGCAGTAGAAGAACCCACAAGCTTCCCTTCATATTACACCTACATTTACAAATCCATTAAATCTCCATGAAATACCTGAGTTTCCTCTCCAAACACCAACTTTGATGGGAATCTTTCACCCTCGAAATCGGTTGAGGAAAGAAAACTAGTCATCCACTAGCTCTCACAATTCACAAATGACAATTTCTCAAATGATCAAAATCCCTTATCTTGGTTGCTTCTTGTATTTAATAAAAATAATTATCCTTATAATTTTCCAATCCATACACAAAATCAAACCAATTCTAATTTTGGCGTGTGCTCATGATTTTCCATGTGTCATCCCTTTCCTATCCTTCCACCTTCCCCAAATTCGAGTAGGAGCCCATTGAGCTTCCCCAACTCACATGAGAGCTCTCTTAGGTTCTCTATTTTTACCTGAAATGTCAGATATGTCATACTTCATCCTTCATATCTGATTCACATCATAGGTGCCATAGCATCTTTATCATTATTTTCATAGATCTAGGGAATCTAGTCTAAGTGTCTCACTATCTCCAAAATGACTCTTCCTCTCCCATGTAAGCTACATTTTTTCCCAAAATTGACCTATGATGCATATGGCCAAGTGTATTAGCCTTCTAACTCATCCAATAACCTTTAGGATTCCCATGGATTTGAAATTGCAAGAGGAGGATTCCATGTGGCACACAAGTTTTAGCTTGTGTGGGTCCCATAGTCTCCATGTGTCTCCATGCTCCATTTCCACTTCAATTTTATCTTGTATTTATTTAATAAGATACATTATTAATATTTATCCCATTACGATGTATGAACATCATTTATTAGCTCCCTTATTAAAATTTGAAATGTATCCATCCAACATGTTAGTGCCATAAATTGTTCCCAGACTACAAGAGAACAAGCCAACACAATCCCAATAATCACAATAAAATAAAATAGGGTTTTCTAGGGTTTTGAAGATTTTTTGGTTGAGCAGTTTGAAGACAAGAGGGAAAAAATTCATAAAACCAACGTAAACACTAAATCATGAGCATTTGAATAACTGAGATGCATAACATATAAACCATAATCCAACAGAAAACACAATACTGAATTTCACCCATAGTTAGCAAGCATTTCAAGCATAAAAACATTAAACAAGAAATGAATATACCAACTGAGTAATTAACACAAATTAGAAATGAAACCAGTCAATAATATGAAGGGAATATAGTGCATATATTTCATAGTTCAGTCCTCAAAAACACATAAGAGTCTTTTACTTAGCTCATAAACAAAGCTTGATAGCCTGCCCCTACCAGCAAAAAAATGAACCATTTGTCTTCTTTCAAACTTACATTTACCCTATTCTTCAAAATCAGTTGAATAACTGAACCCTAACTATTTTTAGACTGTCTATCGAATAGCTCAATTTAAATTATCTTTATACAAAAATAAAATAACTTTCCAAACTTAACTAATAACCGACTTTCTTGACTAACTTTACAAATCTTTAGCTGCTTCAGCTAGTAAAGCAATTCCTTCCAAGGCTTGAGCTTTCATTCTCACCTTCAATTGATCTATCTCTAAATATGCAATCCTCCTTGTTAGCTCCTCATTATGCTATTGCAGCTCCTGGATGCTTTGCTTTAACTTTGTGAACTGATTTTCTATTTGCCTTTTCCTTTTAAGTGCTTCTTTTGAAACTGTAATCAACTCATGGTAATGGCTATTAACTTCCTCCAAATCTTCTTTAAGTCTCCCGTTTGCAGTAACTAATCCATCATTAGTTTCATCCATATACTCAATTTGATACTTATATTGCTTAATGCTTCTTTGTAGGTTTTCTTTTTCAGAATCAATACATTTATCTCCTGATATTGTTTGCATCCCTTATGGTGTCCATGGTATTTTCAGTTTCTTATAGATTTCTTCATCTTCTTTCATAAACTCTATGGAGGTTACATGAAGCTTTGGATGTTCTTCATTTTCAACACTGCAATGAACTTCTTCTTCGACTGTCTCCTTCTTCTCTAAACAAGAACTCTTTGCCTCACTTTTTTGCTGTTCTTGAAACATTTGATTTCAAATCTCTAGAAATATATCATAGATCTTAATATCAGTCATGACATATTTTTGTTTTGATTCTATTGGCTTTTTACCTTTATTGCCATCTTCACTATCATCCAATTTCTCTTCAGATGATGAATCCTCTATTACTGTAACCTTTTCTTTAGCCAATTTGGTATTCAGTAACTTTTTCATGTTTAACCTAATTTTGTTCTTTGGCCTTGTCTTATGTCTCTAGACTGTTGCAATATCTCCCAACATCTTCAGAGCATTTCCTTAATGAGTTATTGGGGCAAATTCAGCAACCTACATGTTTTTCCTTCTTGACACTGTTTCTTCATCACAGTGAATGTGAATTTCTTGCTCTGCAGAAACCCTAGCTTCATTAGCAATAGGAAATCTACTCTCATCAAATAAGTATTTTTCATCCCCCTTTGATAATACTGTAATAGGGCTTTGCTTCTGCTCCTCAATATCTTATTTTACATCTTGAATTGATTCTGCAGGTAAAACTTCTACAACAGGCTCAACTTCTTTCATTTCTGACTGTAAAATATTGCTTTCCTTATTATTAACTCGCTGTTCAAATTCAAAGTTTTTATTTTCTTGATTTGAAGCTTCTCCTGGTTTATCATTTTCTTCACCCTTAATTGTTACCTTTTTTCTAAGCTTCTTAATCAGAGTTTGACCTTTATCTATTTGTCTTCTCTAAGATTGTTCCTCCTGATCAGTCTTGAAACCTGACCAAAAAATGAAATGCTCCCAAGTCATTTCCATTTTCTGCAATACAGTACTTATGATGACCTTAATGAGTCCATGGTGGAAAATTGATTGCTTTTTATGATCTTGGTGCTCTCCCACCCTACATGAGATATTTCGTAAGCTTTCCAAAAAGAATAAAGGTAGGTTCATTTTAGACTCATTACTGAGATGCTGGAGGAACCTAAAGTGATATTTGAAAACAAAGGCAAATCTAACTTCACAGGTGACATAGCTCTGCAAGAATTTAATAGGCTCAATCCACTCAGGTTTAAAGTTTTGAATTGGAACACCTTTTCCCTAGTCTACAACTACACCAAGAAGCAAGTATCTCTGAGCATCAAAGATGAAAGGAACCTTTTTGAACCAGAACTCTCCCTCATCTAGAATCCCTGTTGCTTCAGCTATTAAATCCCTGGTTAATTTGAACTTTAAGGTGTCACAGACACTATATCCTTGTCTAAACATTGAACAAATTTGTAAGACACCTCTGAATGATAACCTTCATTCTTTTCGAAGAACATTATCCATCCTGCATCTGCAAACAACTATGCATAATTTGGAAAATTCTTCACCTAGATTAAGTCTGAGGGTTCTGCCCTATTGGTCTTTCCACTCTTTTTCATTTTTAACTATGGTTAAACAGCTTCTATCAATACACCATAGTCTGACTGTCTTCAAATCTTAAAAAACTGACATAGAATACAATATAGGGACATCCAAAAGGCTCTACTCAGAATTCTTCTCTTTAAATGATGAATACTTTAATTGCATTGATTAATAATTCATCATTTAACATGGATTAGGTCTAAAACTAGTATTCTGCCTTCAAATCTGTCATTAGTCATTTCTTTAGAAAAACCCAAATTAAAAAAACCATGGTAATGGCGTGCGGACTACTCGTTAAAATGACCAATTCGAATGCAGGAATATGATTATCTCAATTGTCAGGTGTCCAATTGCATGCTCCACCTTTCTCTGAACGCTTAGACCACTCCAACCAACCGCTTCTAAAATCCCTAATTTTTGCTCAGTTTCAAAATCCTGATTATCAAGCACTGATTTCTCGCCACAATATCTACTTACTCTTCGTGCACTTCAGGTAAAAACATAATTCCATACACCTTTGTCTCATTATGCTCTGCTATCATTATTACATCTGCTCTGCAAGAAATCGCCACCATCTGCCTTCACGATGATATTCCACTTGCCACAGTGATTAAACTACAAGAGACACGTATCAAATCTATCACACAATGTGATTGACATATCATGTGTGAGAATCCTGAAGAAACTAACCCAAAAATAATGATTTTTAGCTTGCGCGAATTTCTTGTAGCGCCTCTGTGTAACTTTTTCTCGCTTGCACTACATGAATCCCTGTTTTATGATTTTTTTTAACCAAAACTTCAAACAAATTGTTTTTTTTTTTTGTAAATAACAATAAATAAGGTCTTATGATATTTCTTTAGAACCTTTCAGAAATATATACATCCTATAAGCCCATAAAAACCATCAAATTAATTAAGTCAAGCAAAAATTAAAAATAAAACCTATTGAATCAATTATAAACATAAGCCTAAAATCAAAATATTTTAAAAGAAAACAAGGTCAAAACTTTAAAACAATAAGAAAAATCATATTTTTAAGACAAGAAAATGGTTCAAAAATAGAAAACAAAAACAGGCTATAACATCTGGCTCCTGCTGTGGGATGAAGTCCTCCCTATGAGGCTTCAAGAACCTGTAGACTAGTGCCTTCTGTAACCAAAACTGCCTGCTATTCTGTAAAACATCCATTGGGATATGGAGTCTTTATTCAATCCTTTACACACTGATATATACAATGAAAATAAAATCTCTTTCTTTGAGGAACCCTCCATTTATTGAATCAAATTGTAATCCCATTTCAAATTTAACCAGGAAAAAATTTCATCAATCCACCAAAAACTTATTTCCAACTCCGAATATATATGTAATCAGAAATATTGGAAAACATGAAGAGAAAATATCTAACAACTTATACTCACTTTCGTCAAATGTTGTCTCTAAAATAACAGGTTTATAAGTTAGTATTGATTCTAAATAATCCGTCACTGGATCATAAAAATTTCCAAAAATTACCTCTTCCTGTTCAATGAAAAAGATAGGCCGTCCATAAGAATATTTTGTTCCATGAATATCAAGCAGACATTTGCGATAAAAGACATCAGGATCAGCCTGAATTTGCTCTGGAATTTTTTGGACAGTATCATCAATAATGTCAACAAGCTCAACCTCCTTTTCTACACTGTCTTCAAATGGATAACTATCATACATTGGCTTCGGCTGGTCAAGGATAATGGACTAAATGCAATCCTAAATCTGCTGCTCAGATTGTGCCATATCACACACCTCACACATTTTTGGGTCTTTCTTTTCAATTTCATCATCATATTTATTAAAAATTAGAGCATCTTCATAATGGTTTTGAACAACAAATGTATCATAACCATGAATATGAGAAACTTCTGATATAGCATTAAAAATGTGAACAACCTGGCTTTCATTGATTTTAGTATCAAAATAAAAAGGAATAGGATATAATTCATCACATAATTCTTGTCTTGGAACCCTAATCTCTTCATCATAATGAGGAGCATTTTGGGAAATTTCGAATGATGATGCTGAAGGTTCGTATTTTTCTTCAATACAAAGTCGATCTTTAACACAACAATGATTTCCAACAGTTTGTTGAACAAGAGATTGATCTTCAATAGGATTAGCATTCAAATGATTATTAAGACTGTTGAAATCATTATGAGAATATTCCAAACTATCTCCGCTGATCTCATCACTAGGATAATCTTCAACCTGACCTAAAACAACAACTTGATTATCGTAATTATCATGGAATTATTCCTTGACAGCAGTGTCTGAAAATATTACCTCTTCATCTTCAACAAATTCTGAAACTACAACTTCTTCATGATATGTTTTGAATCCTTAATTATACTTATCATCATGATTTTTTGAATCATAAATTGTATTATAAAAATCAACCTGCTCACAACAATTTAAAAAAAAAATCAGTTGAGAACACATACTTACAATGTTTCCGAAAACATGTGTGGAATTATTTCAGTGAGGAAATGCTAGCAGCGAGAAGAGAAAAATATCATTCTCATGCATCTTTCTCAAGTGAATACATGAAAATATTCATGAGCACATCTTCATGTTGTATATTTAACTGAACCATATATTGATGAAATCTGATAAGGTGATCTAAAGGATTATCCTCTTTGCTTTCTCTAAACCGTGGAAGAAAATCTCCCCAAACATCCATAGTAGGTATTGGATTTGGAAAAACTAGAACATCGGATAAATTGAAAGGTGCAAACCTTCGATCCAGAATGGCTTCCATGGTCTTCGGCCTATGCATTTTGAACTAGTGGAGTCGCTAATCGATTTGTCAAGATAGATTTTGTTTTTCCTCCTTGAAAAGTGGAAAGGGTGACAATAGGTCAAATTAATTAGGGATACATAAAGTTGAGGATGATTGTGATCTCCTAATTTTCTTAGTTGTTTTCAATATCTATTCTGGGTCTAAAACACCCAGCTATCAAGGTGAACTAGGTCTATTTCTTGTTCCAACTCCCTTAGTAGCCACTGTGAAATATTGGTGAAAAGTAGTCTTTTAGATTTGCTGGTTTAAGTTCACCTCTGAAAGCCAGTGAAAAGATAAGTATCCCAGGGAAAAATAGATTTTCAACTTCGTTCCCTGGAAACGGTGCCAAAGATGTTAGTGCCAAAAATTGTTCGCAGACTACAAGAGAACAAGCCAACACAATATCAATAATCACAATAAAATAAAATAGGGTTTTCAAAGTTTTTTGGTTGAGCAGTTTGAAGACAAGAGGACAAAATTCATAAAACCAAAGTAAACACTAAATCATGAGAATAAGTGAGATGCATAACATATAAACCATAATCCAACAGAAAACACAATACCCAATTTCACCCATAGTTAGCAAGCATTTCAAGCATAAAAACATTAAACAAGAAATGAATATACCAACTGAGTAATTAACTCTAACTAGAAATGAAACCAGTCAATAATATGAAGGGCATATAGTGCATATATTTGATAGTTCAATCCTCAAAAACACATAAGAGTCTTTTACTTAGCTCATAAACAAAGCCTGATAGCCTCCCCTTGCCAGTAAAAAATCGAACCATTTGTCTTCTTTCAAACTTACATTTATCCTATTCTTCAAAATCAGTTGAATAACTGAACTCTAACTATTTTTAGACTATGTATCGAATAGCTCAATATTAATTATCTTTATACAAAAATAAAATAACTTTCCAAACTTAACTAATAACCGACTTTCTTGACTAACTTTACAAATCTTTAGCTGCTTCAGCTAGTAAAGAAATTCCTTCCAAAGCTTGAGCTTTCCTTCTCTCCTTTAGTTGATATGTCTCTAAATCTGCAATCCTCCTTGTTAGCTCCTCATTATGTTGTTGCAGCTCCTGAATGCTTTTCTTTAACTCTGTGAACTGATTTTCTGTTTTCGTTTTACTTTTAAGTGCTTATCTTGAAACTGTAAACAACTCCTGGTAATGACTGTTAACTTCCTCCAAATATTCTTTAAGTCTCCTATTTGCAGTAACTAATCCATCATTAGTTTCATGCATATAGTTAATTTTATACTTATATTGCTTAATGCTTCTTTGTAGGTTTTCTTTTTTAGAATCAATACATTTATCTCCTGATATTGTCTGCATCCCTTCTAGTGTCCATGGAATTTTCAGTTTCTTATAGATTTCTTCATCTTCTTTCATAAAATCTGTGGAGGTTACATGAAGCTTTGTATGTTTTTCATTTTCAGCACTGCAATGAACTTCTTCTTCAACCATCTCCTCCTTCTCTAAACCAAAACTCTTTACCTCACTTTGTTGCTGTTCATGAAACATTTGATTTCAAATCTCCATAAATATATCAAAGATCTTAGTATCAGTCATGACAAATTTTCCTTTTGATTCTATTGGATTTTTACCTTTATTTCCATCTTCACTATCATCCACTTTCTCTTCAGATAATGAATTCTCTATTACTGTAACGTTTTCTTTAGCCAATTTGGGATTCAATAGATTTTTCACGTTTAACCTAAGTTTCTTCTTTGGCCTTGTCTTAGGTCTCTAGATTGCTGCAATCTCTCCCAACATCTTCAGAGCCTTTCCTTGATGAGTTTTTGAGGTAAATTCAACAACCTTCGTTTTTTTCCTTCTTGACATCGTTTCTTCATCACAATGAATGTGAATCTCTTGCTTTGCAGAAACCCTAGCTTCATTAGCAACAGGATCTCTAGCCTCATCAAATAAGTATTTTTCATCTTCCTCTGATAATACTGTAATAGGGCTTTGCTTCTGCTCATCAATATCTTCTTTTAGATCTTGAATTGGTTTTGCAGGTATAACTTCTACAACAAGCTCAACTTTTTTTATTTCTGACTTTAAAATATTGCTTTCCTTATTATTAACTCGCTGTCCAAATTCAAATTTTTTATTTTCCTATTTTGAAGCTTCTCCTGGTTTATCATTTTCTTCACCCTTAATTGTTACATTTTTTCTAAGCTTATTAATCAGAGTTTGACCTTTATCTAATTGTCTTCTCTGAGATTGTTCCTCCTAACTAGTCTTGACAGCTGACCAAAAAATGAAATGCTCCTAAGTCTTTTCCCTTTTCTACAATACAGTACTTATGATGAGCTTAATGAGTCCACGGTAGAAAATTGATTGCATTGTATGATCTTGGTGCTCTCTCACCCTACATGAGATATTCTGTAAGGTTTTCAAAAATAAGAAAGGTAGGTTCATTTTAGACTTATTACTGAGATGCTGGAGAAACCTAAAGTGATATTTGAGAACAAAGGCAAATCTACCTTCACAGGTGACATATCTCTGCAAGACTTTAATAGGCTCAATCCACTCAGGTTTAAAGTTTTGAATTGGAACACCTTTTCCCCAGTTTGCAACTACACCAGGAAGCAAGTATCTTTGAGCATTAAAGGTGAAAGGAACCTTTTTGAACCAAAACTCTCCCTCATCTAGAATGCCAGTTGCTTCAGCTATTAACTCCCTAGTTAATTTTAACTTCAAGGTGTCAAATACACTATATCCTTGTCTAAACATTGAGCAAATTTGTAAGACACCTCTAAATGACAACCTTCAATCTTTTCGAAGAACATTATCCATCCTGCATCTACAAACAACTGTGCACAATCTGGAAAATTCTTCACCCAACTTAAGTCTGAGGG
This sequence comes from Pseudotsuga menziesii, assembly GCA_001517045.1. Taxonomy (NCBI): domain Eukaryota; kingdom Viridiplantae; phylum Streptophyta; class Pinopsida; order Pinales; family Pinaceae; genus Pseudotsuga; species Pseudotsuga menziesii. The sequence continues at coordinate 128,655 of LPNX011124449.1, forward strand.
TTCTACCCTTTTGGTCTTTCCACTCCTTTTCATTTTAAACTATGGTTAAAAAACTTCTATCAATACACCACAGTCTGACTGTCTTCAAATCCTAACAAACTGACATAGAATATAGTATAGGGACATCCAAAAGGCTCTACTTTGAATTCTTCTATTTAAATGATGACTACTTTAAATGCATTGATTAATAATTCATCATTTAACATGGATTAGGTCTAAAACTAGTATTCTTCCTTCCGAAATCTATCATTAGTCATTTCTTTAGAAAAACCACAAATTAAAAAAAACCTGGTAATGGCATGTAGACTACCTATTAAAATGACCAATTCGAATGCTGGAATATGGTTATCTCAATTGTCAGGTGTCGAATTGCATGCTCCACCTTTCTTTGACCGCTTAGACCACTCCAGCCAACCACTCCCAAAAGCCCTAATTTTCACTTAGTTTAAAAATACTGATTATCAAGCACTGATTTCTTGCCATGATCTTCACTTACTCTTCATGCACTTTAGGTAAAAACATAATTCCATACACCTTTGTCTCATTATACTCTATTGTCATTATTACATCTGCTCTGCAAGAAACCACCACGATCTGCCTTCACGACGATATTCCACCTACCACAGTGATTAAACTACAAGAGACATGTATCAAATCTATCACACAATGTGATTGACATCTCATGTGTGAGAATCCCGAAGAAACTGACCCAAAAATAATGAATTTGAGCTTGCGTGACTTTCTTGTAGCGCCTCTGTGTAATGTTTTCTGGCTTGCGTTACAGGAATCCATGTTTTATGAGTTTTTTAACCAAAAATCCAAACAAAGTATTTTTTTTGGTAAATAACTTTAAATAAGGTCTTATGATATTTCTTTAGAACCTTTCAAAAATATATACATCCTATAAGCCCATAAAAACCATGAAATTAATTAAGTCAAGCAAAAATTAAAAATAAAACCTATTAAATCAATTATAAACATAAGCCTAAAATCAAAATATTTTAAAAGAAAACAAGGTCAAAAATTTAAAACAATCAGAAAAATCATATTTTTAAGACAAGCAAATGGTTCAAAAATAGAAAAAAAAATAGGCTATAACACAACCTAGGGAACTAGTAGGATTGATGGAATTGTCCTTCTATGCAATTATTTGAATGGGGACATTAAAGTGATCATCAGATCCATATTCGATGTCACTCACGACCTTCAGATCCACACATGGACTCTGAATTTGATTCAGATTCCTATCAGTCTAAACCCACCTTATTCAGTGATCCATCTAGCCCCATGTGTAGTGCACATGCTGACCCCTTTCAAGGGGGGTTTGTTAGTAGTGGGCTCACGTACATTCAACCTACCATCACAAGCATCCCTTCCATTGGGCTCCATTAGAGGAAATTTGGGGTCGAAAATGGGCCTTACAAGAAAATGCACCAAGAATAAATTTTGTGAGTTGGAATTCAGGAACCAATAGAATTTCAATAAAATGAGTCAACCATAATGGTTGAATTGACATATTTGTCATAAAAGAAAACTACTTTTTTGTTTGTATTTTCGACATATATCCTTGTGTTTTTACTCAAATTCCAAGTAAGAGAGCTCGTTGGATGTGGAATTTAATTCTGTATCCAACGAGTACCCACACTACATACTTTTTATGGACCTGTCTACCCTAAAAATAAGAAATACCTAAAAAACCGTGATGATGACATCATCATCATGTTTTTTTAGGTATTTGTTATTTTTGTGGTAGCAAGGTCTTTTAAAAGTATGTAGTGTGGGTACTCGTTGGATTCAAAATTAAATTACACATCCAACAAGCTCTCCTGCTCAGAATTTGAGTAAAAACACAGGGAGATATGTCAAAAATACGAATAAAAAAGTAGTTTTTTTCATTCTTCCTCTAAAATGAATGACTATCATTTTATGATTTTAACTATTATTTTATTATTTTCCTTAGGAGGCCCATTTTAGACCTCAAATTTCCTCTAATGATACGCCCTGGTCCTAGTGGGCATGTTATCACTGCACACACCACTACTAGTTCATTACCCATTATTGGTGGTTCCACTGCAGCCACAGCTGTCACTATTATTCCACCTTTTATACCTGAGTGTGGTGGCCCTTCCACATTAGTTTAGATTATTCCTACCATACCAGTGAATTTTCCTACTATTGGAATTCAACCTCATCCACCCCCAATTATGCATGGGAACTATGTTCCTGCACCTACCAGCACCATTGTTGGCCCTTCCAAAGCCAACTTTGGCTCTATCCTACCTTTTATGGCTGGACTTAACCTCCCAGATTTAGCACGGTTAACCAATGACCCCATTTTTCACCAAACAAATTGGCCTCCTATGCCTACGAAGCTTCCCTTACACATATAAAATTTTGAGGGAAATGCAGAAGAGGACCCTCAAAATCAAATCATGTCATTCCACCTTTGGTGTTCATCTAATATCATTGTGGATGACTACATTTGATTGAGGTTGTTCCAGTGCAGAATTACAGGTGCTACAGCCAAGTTGTACATTGATATTACTCATGCTACTTACCTCGGCTTCTCCTTGCTCACTTAAATGTTCTTTCAATACTTTCAGTTACCCATCTGTTATGACGAGGGAGTGGAGATCCTACTATTCTATCGCCAAACGACAACTACCCATATCATAGATCATATCCATGAATGGAGTCATTGTCGTAGCTTGTGTAAGATATAGTTAGAGGATAGGATCTTTCTTCACTGGTTTCTCAAAACCTTACTCCCCCACATAGCTAAGGACATCGCATCTGAGCGACCCCAGACCAAGGAGGAAGCCATCCTTAATGCTCAACAGTTTGATCTAATATACTCCTAGTCTGGTTACTTCTATACCATCCTACCTGATGGTCCCCAAGAAGACACCTCACAACGCGATACACTGGGGGAATCTGACACTACTCATGGAGTTATCGACTGTATTACCTAACACCCACAGTTTTAAACTGCCTCGCCCATTATTTCACCCCATCTTGGTAACACCCATAGTGTTTCCCAACCAAGTTATGCACTCAATTACTCACGTGTGATAGCTTAATCTGGATCGAGTTCCTCCTGTGTGCCTCATAGCTACACCCCTGATTATTCAAGTGTAATGACTTAGTATGGATTCACCCCTTCCACATCAACTTTTCACATTTATGGACCCACTTTTTCGACACACTCATGTTCTGGCCAAATAGTCAAATTTGCAACCTTGTAGCTCCTTCGGTCTATTATGCACCACCTATGCAATCCACTCTAGCTCCAACCCCGACTTCTCTAGTTTCTATGGGACAGGTCTACACATAAGAAAAGCTTCCTAACCAACTCACCCCCAATAACCAACAAGGGTAGGGAAAGAACAAGAGAGGTATGAATTGGGGCAACGACCAATCCCAAGGAGGCAGCGAACAAACCAACCCTCCCAACAATAATGGCGGTGACCCTCCTGCACAGAACCCCCAACATTCGGCTCAACTTGGGAGGAACCCATAGTTATGGACTAACCATGTTTTTTCTATATGTAACACCTGTAGTCATTACACTCATGAGTTCCTTCACATGGCTCGCTTCCAACAAATTTTCTAAGACAACAGTCAATGTGATCCCAACGCCGCTACTCCGGAATAACCAAACCCAGTGCCACTAGGTCCCATACCTATGGTGCTCTGAAATCCCCCTAACACACCAAGGAATGGTTTCAACCCAACCCTTGGCCCCAACTTCTCCTGTAGATCCTGCTACGACCACACCTGTTGAGGCTGCTTTCCATCATCTCATGATGTTGTCTTCTGATGTCAAGATCCAGAATTGAAGCAACCAGTATGGCTCCGCCAGAGAAACCACTGACCCATCACCGACATCTACCTCTACACCCTCTTATATGTATATGCACTTACCTAGACCCCCCACATATGGGGCGACCAGAGTCCCATGGTTCCCCATGTGTTGTGTCACAAACAACACTAGTACCATAGATTCCCTGAACTATAATATAGTTGACGATTTGGCCCAATGTCACACAACCATGTTCACTATGGAAGTGCTTAAAAATTTTCCATCACAACGTAAAGCATTGTTGTCGATGTGAGCAATCGTATATCCCTATGATTCTAGGTTGATCACCTTTGACCTAGATCAAGGAGAACCCAGGACGCCTCCAACCGTCACCTTCCAAGTTCTGGTCACAATTCAAAATTTCATCGTACATCGATGCGTTATTGATGAGGGGCCATGTACTTGTGTTATTTAAACCTTAATTTGGAGGAAACTTAGGTCCCCTACTGTTCGACCTTCCACCACCGATCTTTGTGCCTATGATAGCTTCTCTACTCAGTCCCAATGGATTCTCATGAATGTTACTGTTGAGTTAGATGGAAAAATGGTTTTCATTGACATTGAGTTTTTCAATTCCCAAGTTGAAGACAAGCTCCTTTTAGGATGTAGCTATATGTATTCCATGCAAGCCGTGGCCTCTACCAATTTTCGACTCATGATGTTCCCTCATGATAGGAAGATCATGACCATCGACCAGTTGACATACTATGATCCAAAGGGGGATTCCACACTGGAGCAGGTCCTTCCTACTGTTGAAACCGCCATTTAAAATGTGTCCATCCCATCCTTATCTGTTGTTGGCACGAGATTTCTTTCTAACAATCCTATTGAGGACTCCTTTTTGTCCTTACCACCTCCACCTATGCTTACTAATGTATTGGATTTGTGCACTATCACATTGAGTACCATCATGACCATATCGTAACCTTATTCACAAGCTCAACCACAATCCTTTGGAAATTATGGGGTTCATTCCCGATCCACACGATTCCCTTCCTTTTTCCAACATCTAGGATCGTGATAAAGCCTGTCATGGATACTCTCAAATTATTTAATTTTACGCTAGGAATTCCTATGTGGTACCTCGATCCACCCACCCAACCTTTGATTCCTGAGGTTGTGTTGACTCTCGTCCAACTCATTGAGACGGGGTCATGCCCACCTATTGCCCTATCAAAGACTACTCTTGTCTCCACACCTACCCCTCCTCCTCTAAAGAAGTCTGGGGAAAAGACCTCCAAAGAAATGATTGAACTACGTCATAATCCTATTTGCGCATTGTGTGATGTCCAACAACATACAAGACAAAACTATCCAGAGTTTCCTCTCCTTCGTACCCACATGGACAGTATGGATGAGATCGATGGTGTTCCAGTAGTCACCATCCCGGATCTGCCAGTGGTTAAGAACAAGTCATTATGAACCAAAAAACATTATGTAGTATGTACATTGTGTGTTCATTACTCTCACCATTTCCCACACTTATTTGAGTATCGGTCAGCCCTTCATGACCTTCAAAAACAATCCCATGAATCTGACATTACCCTCTCGTTTCTTCCTTAGACACATCCAACACCATTTATACAATCTCAACTTCCATTATTCATTTTATGTCCTCGCTCGTGGAAGATCCACCTGATCTATTCCAGAACCACTTTTGTGATGATGGAGAGATCATTGAAATCGCCAATAGTTTTTATTCCCTTTCACTTGGTCCATGGTGTGGAATCAGTGCTTCCCATCGAATGGCATATTTTGTCGCTCCACCTTACTATCACACTCCTTCTTGACACTTTTGATAAGCTAGGGAAAGGAAAGTTTGATTCCATGTGGTATGTCCCATATTTCCTCAATCTATTCCTCGGTGAGGGGGCATACATCCTTACTGACTATGATGAACACCTATTGAAGAATCCCCACAATGGTCTCTACCCCAAGAGGTTCTATCGCTGAAGTCACCCACCATGAGTACACTTGTGTCATAGTTTTTATTTTTTGTTTTGCATCATTTTTACCACGATTCAGTGACCCTCTCCATGATTCGTTTCACATCTAGTTGCAGTGACTCCATTGTAGAACTTTGTCACATCATTTTCATATGAGCGAGTGGATATAACTGTGGAAATTGAACCCAGGTGTTAGAACAATTACACTCACAAAAATTGCCAATTACACATGCAAATTACACACAAAGGAGACTGAATATGGAGCATAACACTAATCTGTATTGAAAAAGTGTACAATAGCCAAACCTGTGAAGTCATAGGCTGCCACAATAAATAATTACATGAGAGATTCAAATGCATAAGGATGCCATTCGAATTTGGTCAAAAGCAGGCTTACTAAATCTAAGCAAATACCCCATAGGTGCATAAAGAAGTTTCCAAATCTGTCTAGGAGCTCACAAATTGGAAAAATCAATTAGGAAAGATAATAGATGATGGAAGGACAACTTATACATGCTTTTCTTAGGATAAAAGAGTGAAGGATGATGGGGAAAAAAAACAAGTTAACTTCACCTAGTCAAACTTTCCCAATTGCCTTAAAACTCAGAAAAAGCAGGAAATAAAGCAGAAAAAGCAGACATGTGCTAGGAAGGCTAGGAATAAAGCATATTTGATTCCAAGTGGTTTCCCAAGTGCTCCATGACTCAAATTTAGTAAGTTTTACCACTTTGGATGTGTGGAGGACAACTTGCATAAGGTGGAATATGGAAACTATGAAAATAAGACAAAAATTGGATTAATTAATGTCTAAGGTAGCTAACTATGGGTTGATTATTCTAACACCCTCCCTTAATCCTGACTTATGAGTAAAACATCAAAAAATTATAGGGCCTAGAAACAAGTCTTAGTCACCCTTTACATACTGCATGTCCATTTAACCAAGGAAAGAGGCAAAAACCCAGTGGGAAAAATCCTCCCTTAAACATGGACAGTAAAACAAAATTTGGAAATCTTGTCATCACTCATGCTTCACAGCATGATCATAAATCCCTAGCAGTGATTTGAGATTGCTGAATGTCTTCTCACAAAAAACTTTGGTGAATATATCTGCTACTTTTTCTGAAGATGAACAGAAGAGTAGGTGAATGGTGCCATCATGCACAAGCTGTCTGATGTAGTGCATATGGATCTCAATGTATTTGGTTCTCTGTCTCTAAACTGTATCATTGTATATTCGAATGGTACTTTGATTATCACAATAAATAGTAGTTGAGTATTCTTATTCGAATCCACACTCACTAAGTAACCCCTACAACCATAAACATTGAGTTGATGCATTTACAACTCTTCTATACTCTGCTTTTGTAGATGAGAGTGCAATGGCACTCTGTTTCTTGCTTGACCAGCTAATTGGTCCTTCAGCAAGCATGAACACATATCTTGATGTTGAATTTCAATCTGTGTTGTCTCCTGCCCAATCATTGTCAGTAAACCCAATCAAATAAAGATCAGATTTAGCTTTGTAGAAGATCCCATGAGTCCTTGTTCCTTGAACAAAGTTAAGGATCCTTTTGGCTGCTCTCCAATGGATCTAATGAGGCTGATCCATGTATCTTGAAGCCACACTTACTGCATAATAAATATCAGGTTGAGTATGTGTAAGATACAACAAACACCCAATCAGTTGCCTATACAATGTATTATTTACCATAGGTGAAGAATCTGCTTCTTCAAGCTTAACTCCTGAAAGGAAGGGAGTCTTGCTGGGCTTGCAGTCCTTCATGTTGAATTTGTTCAGAAAATCCAAGGAATACTTGGATTGATGTACTTTGATTCCATTTTTGGTTTGAGCAATCTTGAGCCCCAACAATTGGCTCAATAATCCCAAATTGGTCATTGAGAATGCATGGTTCATTGCATCCTTCAAGGAGGCAATTTCATCCTTTGAGCTTCCTATAATGAGAAGGTCATCAACATAAAAGAAAATAATAATTAATGAACCATGAATCAGCTTCAAATAGACATTTGGATCTGACTTTCATCGAATAAAATTTAGTGATAGCAGAAAGCTATCAATCTTGGCATACCAAGCCCTGGGGGCTTGCTTAAGCCCATACAATGAGTTCTTTAGCCTGCACACAAGAGATGGATTAGTAGAAAATCCTTGAGGCTGCTGCATGTAAATATTTTCAGTAATATATCCATTTAGGAAATCACACTTCACATCCATGTGATGTACCTCCCACTGCTTCGAAGCTCCAATGGCTAAAGCTAGCCTGATGGAGTCCATCTTTGCCCCTGGTGCAAAGGTCTCATTGTAGTATATGCCATGTAAATGTGAGTATCCCTTGGCTACAAATATTTCCTTATATTTCAAAGGTGAACCATCAGCATAAAATTTGGTTTTGTAAACCCACTTACACTGAATTAGCTTCCTCCCTGGGGGAAGATCAACCAGCTCCCAAGTGTTGTTATTCTGGACTGAGCTGAACTCTTCTTTCATGGATGTTTGCCATATTGGATCATGTGCTGCATATTAATATGTCTATGGGTATGATTCAACCATCATATAGCATTTCTCTACAAACAAAGGTTCTTTCACACAGAGAGCACTCTCAAACTGAGATCTAGTCCTCTTAGGATCATTAGGATTTCCAGCTAGTTCTCCAGCTGCATGAATGGTCTTTGCTGCCAATTTTGGTCTCGTAGGAATATTAGGATCTGCAATTAAATCATCATTATCAGACATATCATAATCAACAACTTCAACTATCTCTTCACTTACATTTAATGGTTCTGGTGGTGAAGAGGATTCTCCAAGTTCCACTGCTGCTAAAGGCTCTTCTTGGAACTGAACACTCCTTTCAATGAAGGACTTTTTTGTGCTCAAATTGATCATCTTGTACCATTTTTAATCTTTAGAGTACCCAAAAAATAGACACTCTTGGCTTTGGAGCTGCAAAGCCTTCCTCTTTTCTGTTGGAATTCTAGCCCAAGCCCTTGAGCCAAAAATCCTGAAATGGGTCACATCTGGATTGTGCCCACTCCATGCTTCGAAAGGAGTCATACCATCAATTGTTTTATGAGGCACCCTATTCTGGATATAGGCTGCACAATTTATAGCTTCGGCCCAAAAATTTGGTGGCAAAGTCTTAGCCTCCATCATGCATGTTGCCATCTCTTTTAGTGATCTGTTCTTCCTCTTAGCAACACCATTTTGCTGTGGTGTGTAAGGGATATAATGCTACATTTGAATACCTGCATCTACACAATATTGAATGAACTCAAAATTGACATAATCACCACCATTGTTAGATCTGAGTACCTTGAGTTTCCTCCTAGACTGGTTTTTAACCAAAGCCTTAAAGACTTTGAAGAGGCCAAAAACTTCAGACTTGTGTTTCAGGAAGTAAACCCAACTATACCTGGAAAATTCATCTATGAATGTCAATGCATATTTGGCCTGAATCATTGACATATGAGGAAATGGGACAGAAACATCACTGTGGATCAACTCAAGAGGTGCAGAGGTTCTCTCATGACTAGCTTTCTCAAATTTATGCTCTAGGTGTTTGCCTAAGATGCAACCTTGAAAGACTCCTTTGGAAAACTTAATCTTTGGTAACCCTATGACCATTTGTTTTTCTTGTAATTGAGGTGGCCAAATATTTCATGCCAAACCCTCCTTGCGTCATTAGCATGAATCAGAAGAGCAGAGGGGTAGTGGGTAGGGTAGGAAGTGTGAAAACATGTATACCTTCGAAGTGTGATTTGCAATTCCTTTTGCAATGAATTTACCACTTGAGATCTCTGTGATCTCAACTTCATCAGGGAAGAATATGACCTTCTTTGGAGACCCTATGTGGGTCATCTGATACACTAATAAGAGGTTAGAGGCAAGACGTGGAACATACAATACACTGCTGAACTTACCATGGTCAAGATCAATCCTCCCTTTGCCCAAACTTTTAGTGAGAGAGTCATCTCCTAGTACTATTGGTGGACCTTTCGACATGTCAAGTGAGGTGAATGCCTCCTTGGTCGAAACCATATGTCTTGAAGATCCAGAATCAATGATGAAACTAGGTGAGCTTGATGTGCCAGTAACCAATGCATGAAATCTCTCTCTGTCTTCTGAATTTGATCCTCCTTACCTCTTCTTTGAGCTGTCAGGAAGGGAGATGCCATTCTTCTCCAGGAGTTGGGTCAGCATGTCAATTTGATTCTTCATGTAGGAGCTTTTAGGATGATTGCCCTTATTACAGTATGTGCAGTTGCTCATTTCTCCTTTGTTCTTCTACTTTTGGGGGTTCTTCTTGGAACCTTGGGGCTCCTCTTGAGACCTGTTCTTGTCTCTCTTTTGCTCAGGTGGCTTCTTAGCTTTCTTCTTGCCTTTTGAATCCACCCTCAAAACTCCAGCAACTAGAGCTTGGTATTTGGAAGGTTTGATGGTGCCCATCATCACCAATTTATCTTGTTCTTGTGTGAGAGATTCCATGAAATATGGAAGGCTAGGCATTTTCTAGGCTCGAGTTTTCAACTTTGTGGCATGGAAGGTCGAGACAAACACTGAATAGTTAGGGCCAAGCTTCGAGAGTATGGCCAAAATAATTTTCTCCTCCTTCTTTTCGATCCCACACTATTTTAGCTGCAAAACAAGGGCTTTGAACTTGGAAAAATAGAGTTGCGGGGATTCAAAGCTATTAGGACTCAGGGAGATCAATTCATTTTCAATTTGATGTCCCCTCATCTCATATGTCTTACCAAAAAGATCAACAAGCTTCTCCCATACTTCATTTGGTGATGTTAATCCATCAAGATGGAAAACGAGGTCTGTAGATATGCTCAAACACATGAGACCATAGGCCTCATCCCTCCTGTTGTGCCATTTAATTTTCTCTGCAGCTACATTGGGCTCTACTTCTATTTCCATAGTCACTCTGTATAGGCCTTTCTCTCTCAATAGTATCTCCATCTCTGCTTTCCATTCAAAGAAGTTAAATGGAGTCAAGATGATCTTCTGAGATTGATCCATAGCTCAGAAATTGTCCCTTCAGTCAGCAGAATGCTTCCAGTCAATGATGTCGAGCCTGCAATAACAAATTGGAAGGAGAGAAATAAATATAAAAAGGATCTGATACCATGTGGAAATTTAACCCAGGTGTTAGAACAATTACACTCACAAAAATTGCCAATTACAAATGCAAATTACACACAAAGGAGACTGAATATGGAGCAGAACACTAATCTGTATTGAATAATTGTACAATATCCAACCCTATGCAGTCATAGGCTTCCAAAATATATAATTATATGAGATATTCGAATGCATAAGGATTCCATTCGAATTTGGTCAAAAGCAGGCTTACTAAATCTAAGCAAATCCCCCATAGGTGCATAAAGTAGTTTCCAAATCTATTTAGGAGATCACGAATTGGAAATATCAATTAGGAAATCTAATAGATGATGGAAGGGCAACTCATACATGCTTTTATTAAGAGAAAACAGTGGAGGATGATGGGGACAAAAAACAAGTTAACTTCACCTAGTCAAACTTTCCCAATTGCCTTAAAACTCAGAAAAAGCAGGCAATAAAGCATAAAACGTAGACATGCACTAGGAAGGCTAGGAATAAAGTATATTTGATTCCAAGTGGTTTCCCAAGTGCTCCATGACTCAAATTTAGCAAGTTTGACCACTTTGGATGTGTGGAGCACAACTTGCATAAGGTGGAATATGGAAACTAGGAAAATAAGACAAAAATTGGATTAATTAATGTCTAAGGTAGCTAACTATGGGTTTATTATTCTAACACTAACATATCCACATTGTCCCTTGATTACTGGTACCCCACTGGAGGGTGAGGTCCCATGCTTGCACATACACATAGTATGTCGCATGTATGATATAGATACCATCATGCTAACATACTATTAGGTCCCTAGACCTGTACTGGAGGTTGATGCATGTCAATATTTCCCTAATAGTCCATCCTAATGTATAGATCATCCTCTATGAGGATAAGATGCTGCCACCATTGTGCAAAAATATCACAAGTAAATAGATGACCTGTACTAGATTCAATCCCTCCCTACTTTCTTCGAGCCATTTCTTGGATTCACCTTGATTTGTGTGCCACCACACAAATCACACCTTGTATGTGGAGCTAGCTTCATACCCATAAGGCCTCCTTTTGGTCAAGTTTTTCTTTCATACACCACAGATTAATCCAGATTCTCTTTGAGATGTCGTTTGCGCCTCCAGATTTGGTTTTTCATCCTTTGACTTTTGACGAGACCCTTGTCTCATGATCTCAATATGATTTTTTGGGCCATTTCATGGAATTCACCTCAATTTATGTGCCATCATGTGAATCTCCCATTGTATGTATTGGCATGTTCACGAGCCACTTGCTCCATTAATACTGCTCAGTTGGACACCTTTATCGCCATCCATCATACCAAAAGAGGGCCCCATCAATGTTTTGCATTTACTCCTCTCTACCATGTTCACAACATAACCTATTTCCATATATCGAACACTTCTCCCTTGCTTGATTTACCATTATGGAGTTTCTTTTCAGCTATTTTCTGACTCCTAATAGAATGAAAATAATGTTGAGCACGCTTTCTTCCTTTCATGGTCGTTAAAGTATTTGAAAGGGCATCTATGTGGCCTTGTTTATTTCCTTTTTCAAACCACCTAGACTATTATAAGAAAAGGATCAGCATAGAACCTTCTAGCTAGGAACTTTTCCCTTTGTATAATTTTATGCTTTCTCGGACATTGGTACCGTACTTTATGAAAAATATCATTATTGGGTTGTCTTTAAGCCATTTTCCATCCCCCTCATCAAGAAAATATTACCGAGCAAACTTGACTTCGTTAATGCTTGTAAAATTATTAGAACGATTGTCCAGTCAATATAGGTTAAACCTTTTCCAACCCGGTTGGACTACCAATGGTAAAGAATGCTTCCTTTCCCAAATGTTGGGAGACCTATCTTTTGTATACTTTTATCCTTTTTGGAGATTAGGAGACTATCAATGAAAAACATACTACACTGGTGTCTTCTTCCTCTTTTCAGCATCTCAAAAAATGAAAACACCATCAAGCACTTACTTTCTTGGGATCAGTAAAAATCCACGAGATCATGTCATATGGAGCTTACTTGTATCCCTTAGTTGTGCTTCTTAAACTATGAAGAAGGCCCAAATGGTGTCTTTAGGCGCCACCACATATGATATAACAGTATGGAATCTTTCCCCCATTGGGTCGCCTTTGTTTAGAGTATTCTGCGATGAGTCTTCCTTGGATCTCATGGATATCACTAGTCCAGTTACCTCCCTCAGTATTTCCCATTTATAGGTTATCTTTTCGGTATTACAACTATGATCCCTCTCCCATGAGTCAGTTTCATTTACTGCCATGTCATCCCTGTCATCATACTCTGAACAAAGGAAGCTTGAGTCCCCCTTACTCCCATTCCCCTGTTCCCCCATTTAGTGCGTAAGTCCCCATATTGATTCCACATCTTTGGTTATCCCCCTCATGTTTATAGTCAAGGACACATCATTGCTTTGATTAGTTCTAAGTCTCTCTTTGTCAATGTTAGCACATCTATTCCAGAGGATAGGCCTAGAGGTTCATGTATCTTGGTTTCATCCACCTCATTGATGATTTCCTTGGACCACTTGAAAAAAGTCATTAGTCCCTTTTGAGTTGGTTGTGTCTCACCGGATCGATTTCAGCTACATCATCACACTATTGAGATTCATACAGGGTATTGTTTGTTCATTATTTGGTCAAAGACCCCGATTTTCACCTAACTCTATCACATTGGTGAGTCTACTATGGGACCCACACAGTTTCTTGTCCTTGTGATTTTTGGTCTGTATTGGTGACAGTGATCGAAATCCCCCATTGTTGTGCTTCCATGTATCTCCAGTACTTAATTCTATATATATTATACCATGGATATTTTGACTCTCATTCATTGAGGCCCTCAAGTTATGTACACTCCCAGATACAACGGAGCATCGGTTGTGATGATATTGCATTCCATGAGAATTCGATTGTTGCTATGTATCTTCTCTTCATATCAGCATTTTATTCATCCTCCCATTGGGGCCACCATTATGTATCATCATTTGTATATGTATTGGTCAGCTCCCATGTCTTGAGCCTTGATCCCATTATTTATTCTTTTGACATTGTTACGAGCATGGGTATTCCCGCCTCGTCCATATGCATGTCACACATTATATGTATCTCATCCATTTTTGAGAACCCATACTAAAAAAAGAAAAGCCAGTTTAGTTAATTGAACGAAGAAACTCCACTTCTCCGTAGGTCTCTCCAGTCTCTCCATTATTTTCACCATTATTCCCATGATCCTATGATGTCTATTGTCCATACGATGAGCTCCTTCCCACACATCAAGGGGAGATTATTTAACACTAAATAGTGTTCACCTAGCTCTACATGCACTAGTACAAAATGAAGAATTGGCTACTACATGACTAAAAATTCTAGTCACCATAGGTTTTTCAAGTGATTTACTACTAAATATGCACAATTTTGTTTGACCCAACTATAAACGACTAAAATTAACTACTAATTTAGTCACCAGTTAACAAATACGACTAGATAATAAGTGACGGAGTTAAAAATGACTAACATAAATGACTAATTTAGTCACAACATAAAAAATGACAAGCTAGAAGAATATGAATTAGTCATTTATGTTAGTCATTTTTAATTGTGTCATGGAAAATTGCAATTGTGACAATGAAGTGTTACAATTTAGTAAATTTTGNACCTCAATCTCCAGAGATCCAACAAAGCAATTGTAGGAACTTTCTCTTGACCATATGTATCCCTGCTACACCATTCAAGCAAACAGTTAAGCACATGCCAAAGGAAAATTAGGTTCCTACAATTACGAATTAGGTACTAGAACCAGTACCATATCGATACCTAGAAGCATCATAGCTAGTTTTTGATCCTTCAATGTAAGTGTCCCATATCACATAACAAGGTCCTTTTCTAACTTCAATATAACTATCATGATCTGTGACCGTCATACTGGCTGCACCAATCGATGTAGCTTCACCAGGCTCAGTTCCTTTAAACGTCGTAGCAGTTGATCCAATAAAAATTAAACCGGTGGAAGCACCAAGAACAATATTTTAACCAGTCAAAGAGTTAGTTATAATTAAATTGGGGTGCTGACCCAAAACCAGTCTCAGCTCCATATGCAGTAAAGGTAGAGACCTGACCCCATCTCAGAGTTTTAGGTAAATATTTTGATTCCTTGACCTCTTAAAGGAATGACCTCACAGAATATGATATGTATAATGAAGTGATGACCTCTCCTTATCAATATCAAGTTAAACCTCCTTTATGCATTAGTGGCCAGATAAATTTTGCATCTAACATCACCACCAACCTGATTCACGATGTGCACAACTCTTCTCATCCAATCTCCTCGATCCAAGTTTAATGTTTCACATCTTTTCATGCCAAAGAAAGAAACTAACGGATTGATATTCTATATACACTAAACTTCTTAGTTAATAGGTGGCGCTAGGCATCAATGTCACAACCTTCACATTATCTTCATAATGTTTGACAACAACCAAAATGTTCTAGCAATGGCCACAAATTAATGTGCACGTTTAGAGTAGTAATTTTATGAGTGTGCTTAGATCAAGAAATTCAACACTAAAGCATGTTCACTATTGGAATTTGGTGGAAAAGTCCCATGGAAATGTAGTTGGCGATATTAATGCATACAAATTTATCCCATTAGGAAGTGTCTTAGAAGAGACCTCATGATAAATTTGAGTGCATGGCATAATATGGGTGTGAACATCTCCATATTCTCTAAGAGGTTTTGCTTGATTGGCACATTTCTCATGTCAGCTAGAACGGGATACCATTTTTTCTTAAATGTTACTTACAACTTTGAATATTGATATGAAATGTTCAACAACTCATTAGTTTGAAGATCGACAATCAACTAAAGTCCATAATTTGTGGAGCTCCGAGCAATTTGTGTAATTGGTTGAGTACCATGAATTTATAATCGAAAAGGTGTAATTGAAGTCATGTTTATTACCATAGAGTGGAAAAAATATAATGTTGCATGATTGCAAACATTGACATAGTGGGAATTTGACAATTTTGGACTATTCAATCATTTTCTTCATTTCTCATTGTTGGAAGCACCTTATGGACCTATTGACACACTTTTGTAGGTTTTTTCCAGACGTTGATAAAATTATCTTATCTTATTTTATTACATTGTGTTTTAATATTTTTATCTCTTTTATAATTTTTTGTTTGTTTGCTAGAATCTCTAAAGGAGCGCACCCAACTGACTGGTTTTAAGTATATCCTCCCAACTAGCTCACCCCTAAAGGGAATTGAACTCGAGTGGCCTTATTTACAAGCCCCACACCTTAGATAAATAAGAAAAAAGAATTGACCCCTATTTTATAATATTTATCAATCTTATTACATTTTATTGTTTCCATTAATTTTCTCTTTTGGCATATGTTCATAACAAACTACACTTTTAACTTTTATTAATAAAAACTATAGTTCAATCCCTATCTCACTCCTAATACAAGTCTTTAATTCGATCATTTCCTTTTTATCAATCCTAACACAAGTCTTTAATTCGATCATTTCCTTTTTATCACCTTTAATTTGATCACTTACTTTTTATCTCCAATGTAACTATTGGTTTTCTTGGTTAAAATAACTATCACTTCCTTTTATCACCAATGAAACTATTGGTATTCTTAACTATTGGTTTTCTTGATTAAAATAACTATCACTTTATCACCCATGTAAATATTGATAATCTTGGTTAAAATAACTAATAATGCAAGGCAATTGATATTTCCTTTAATGTCTTAGAGTTTTCTCCAAAGCGTTTTGACTAGACAAAACAATGTTACAAATTAGGACAGATTAAACAGCCTTCAAATAGGGGACTTGGAGTGAAGAAAGGAGTGAGAATTTCGCAAGGAACGATGAAGAAAGGGCGAGCTCTATCGAATAAGTTTCAAAATGGTATAGCTACCATCATTATAGCAGAAAACAGAAAACACAACAAATGATAAGATCTTATCAGGAGCTATTAGCGTCCATATCTGTCGTAGTGCAGTTGTAAACATGACGAGTTTGGGATCAAATGGATGAAAAGAACCTCAAATATATGCACGATATGCAACTTCCTTCAAAGATAAGGAATATGGATTACCTCTAGCTATACCGGATTCAGAATGGGATGATTATTTCATCTCTGGATGAGTTACCAAACAAGAATCTTAGCGGGCTACCCAAGGGCTCCAACGAGCAGATGACGGCTTCACTAAAAATAATGGTATCCATGTGGACAAGAACTAAGGATTCCATGGTAATAATAAAATTATTTCTTTTCTGATATCCAAAATTTATGTGAACAAAACCCTAACCCATCCAAGCCAAGTCGATTGACATGCATCATAAAGCTTGGAACCATCATGAGTATCAATCCAGGGTTTAGATAGGTCTACACTAGTATTTATACTCTACACATTATGTCGTGTTAGGTTACACACACACAGAGATCAATCATTCCTAATAGCAGTCGGGTTGTAGAAAGTACCCATAGACTTATAAGGATGAAATATGAATTGGGAATTTTATCACATAAAAGGAGAAATATAGAGAAGTTTCTAAAGTATTGGCTTATAATGTATTATTTGGAAATGTGTGACCTGTAATATTTGATTTTTTCTCTCACTTTATATATATCCTTGTTATCCCTTTATGTATAATTCATTTTGATGTAATAAGAGATGGCTTCCAATGGGGAAAATATGTGCAAAAAATGACAAGAAACAATCAAAATCTGAGATCTTATTACAAATTCGTTATGGCACCCAATTTCCAAGTCAAAAGATTTGTTAGACCTTGTTCTTTTTCGGAATGAAGTCGATTACATACAAACCGACCTGCTACTATAAATATGTTAAAATTATGGTGGATTTCATCTAGGTTCAAATATGTGTTGAAGACTCAATGATAGTAGTGACAACCTACAAAGGTAAACACACTCATTCTTTGAGCTGTCTAGCTATAGTAGTCATCCAGGCCGGTTCGTCCAACCAACTCATTGATGAGGGATTGGATAGAACAAATTGTGTAGCAGACAACCTATTAATACCCTTTTCATGCAACATTACTAGAATATCAACATTGAGTATGTTTCCAATGATTGCACTTGACCTCTCAGAGAACCCGCCTAATGGCATTGCAACAATACAGGTCAAACCACCTAATATAGGATTACATATGAAAACCCATTTAAATGCAGGAAACTTCCAACACTTGACTCCATTATCTAAAAATATCGGAAATGTATTGGATCTGAATCAATTGGATCACTCATCGATCATGGATTCCATGTATTCTATGAAGGAAGATCCCAAATTCATTGCATCTCTGGTTGTAGCCATAAATGGCTCTATGTTGAAGTTGGATGCTCCTATTGAGAGGAATGCCAAACATTCTCTTGCAATGCAATACATGATACATCGATGGATCAACTATGGAAGGAAATGTTGAGTCCGCAACTCCTGCTACAAATTTTCCAAATTTGATTGTGATTGGGGAAACAACAGTGTAGAGTATCATAGCTTCCATTATTACAATGAATATAAACTAATAAAATCACAACCTTTATCTTCCTCTATCAATTGAAGAACAAATAGAAAAAATTGTTGAATTCCTTTGTAAACCATAAACTTCAGCCACAAAGACTAGTACTAGCATGGTTTAATCTTTCTAAAAACTCATTGCATACAGTGTCACTTATCCCTGATGTCTCTTATCCTTGATGACTGTAGTTTGAGAAGTTGTTGTCACTTTGGACTCCAAAGTGACTGATACACCACAAGATTGGGTCCAGATAAGTAACTCCATTTAGCCACATACTTGGGCATCCCCTCACTTTGCTTCATGGTTATTTGTAACTTGGAGTACGTACAATAATATATTATTGAAATATCTAGTATTTTTCTTATGTAAATAGCATGCTTCTCACTAGTGCGGTTATAAAATTGGTTAAAACTGTGCAATCCAAGGTGCTTGAATGATTATAATTGATCAACAAACTACATAGAATCTTGTACATGTTATTTCTGTTCTTTTTGCATATTCAATGTTTTATAGTACATTGTTGGTCAGTCTTCATAAATATGTGGAAAGATGTTTGGACTTTGGCATAAATCGGCCACTAATCTATGCTTTTATTATGTTATTCACTGTACTATTATTTTAACGTGATTAGATGTGGTTGGACATCAGGGAGAACCTGCATCAGCTGACTATCAAGCTTTCTACTACTTGGAGAAAGCAATTAAGCAGGTATATATTTTCACTTATTTCCAAGATGAAAGCATATATGTTTAAAGAAAGATATAAAATGAGACAATTCTCGGCTTTTATTCCTATATGTTCTTCATTCCTATCATGCAATTTTCAAAACTTAATCTTTTTAAATGTGTTAAATCTGTTGGCCAGAAATCCCTACAATCATGTTTTCGGACTTGTAGCTACAACCAGAGGCCCTATTTTTTCTTGGTGCAGTGTATTTAGGTGGATACTATGTCAAAAAGGAAATAAAATTAGTTGCTTGGTGGTTTCATAAAGCTACTCAGAAGGTAAATTGGTCCATATGTACTTTTTCATGAACAATATAAGGATTAATCATTGAAATACCTGCATTATGTGTCAGATATGATGCATTTAACATGCTCCACCTCACTTAATAGTGTAATCTTCATTGATATAAGTATGCATTCATTGAGTTTTGTTTTACTGTGTTTGGCACTCATTTGTACCATTCTACCTTGACATCAAAGCTAAGATAAGATAATTTTATTAATGTCCAACAAATAAGCATATATTATGTTATGTTAAAAGGATTATTGCAGCAATGGCTGATATAATTCTGGTTCAGTAAAATTCTAATACATTTTGTGGGAATTACATGTGCTTACTTCGAGAAAAATATTACAAGTTCCCTGCAACTGAACATAAAACTATGATGGACCTTACTGGAAGAAATCTTCCTATGCCAGTTGTACTAAATCCAAAATGTTATCTCAATGTTCTTCCTTGTAGCAACCATTATACCTGGTCCTTTTATTCTTCTTATCTTTAGGTTTATTTGTGAAAGAATTATTTTTCCTTTTGTTGTCAACAAGACCAAAAGAAGCATATTTTCACCAGTTCTATAGGTTTTAACTTTTCTTGCAAATAAAGTTGTTTGAGAGCAGTTGTTCCTCCTTCAAGTATTTTAGATATCCCTCTTTATTGAGTATGGTTGTTTGTATTTCGAGTTGCAACAAAAGTGGTATTTTTATCCATATAATTGATGGACCTAAACCTTAGTGCTAGGTTGATGACTCTTCCTCTTCCTGCAGGGGGTGTGCTATGATGAAGTGTCTTTCCACCTGATTTCTTTGAGATTTTTCCTTGTGTTGGGAATTTGGAATTCTATCCAATAGACTCTAGAATTTGACCTTCCATAGCTAATAATGGCATATTTTATTCCTATCAAGTAGTAGATGTTTTCTAAGGGCTGATGGCCTGCCCATGCATCTTCCCGAAATTTGGTTTTTCTTGCATCATCGATGACCTATAAACTATGGTTACTAATTAAATCCTTATTTTTCATTATGTTATTCAAAATGCTAAATTGTTTAGACATGTCTTTTTCTCCTATGAATAACTTATTTCTAAATAAGCATGAACACCTATGCATGAAACCCTAGCAGGGGAGAGAAGTAGATTGCATAGATGTCATAGTGCATGGAAGCAATACCTTGAATGTGAAGCCACATATACATGCAATGCTCATTAGAATGACCATAAATTATCTACTTGAAGGGAGTCACAGAGCAATTAGACAATGTCCATCCCGTTGTTTGATGTCAAACAATATTTACAAATAGTTTTTTGTGCATACTAACTATAGAATTGTAGTGTTTTGATATTAAATCTTACGAAGTGACTTTATTTTTTATGGGTTTTAATATTTACTAACCAATTTAGATTAATTTTTCAATGAATGATGAGAATGGTATTTTTTAAAGATTATGGAGAGGCAAGAGGTCATTAGAAGGTTGTATCAAGTAGACTGCATCTTGTATTTTTTAAATATTTGGTGATCTCATTGATTTTGAAATGGCACTTTATTCATGAGAAACATTGATGGAGTAGATAGCTTTTGTATAGATACGAGAGTTGAAATAAAAAATTTCAGAATTCTAATGCTTGCTTGGTAAGTCAAACATGAATACAACTACAGCTTCTTTTTTACTGTCATATTTGATATTTGGTATCTAGATTCTGATAAGCAAATATTGTACTTCTTCAGGAAGATGCGAGTTGAAAAATAGAGTTATTTTACTTTGATATGCTTGGTATATCTGCATTTGTGAAAATATTTCTTATAATCTATTTTCAAGGATAGAAGTACCTCAACTGTACTCTCATCCTTCCTATTATTTGATAGGATTATCTCAACTTATCATGAATGAGAAGCAATATAATCTCTATCAGACTACACTACTTAATATTGTCCATGATGCAGGATGAGTGGAGAAGGGGCTTACAACTTTGTAATTTATCCTTCTTGGGTATAGGTGGAATTGTGAGTTTGCATTCCTTTTTCCTTGGAGCCTTGATATTCTCACTCTCCTAAGATGAGGTGTAATGTATTTTGTGGTTACCTCTTTTGTTTGGTTTTCTTGAGTAATAGTTTCTATTTCCAATGCATCTTCAGTGTTACTTTTATTTTAAACCGAACAGACTAGATTATAAAAACCAAGTTAAAATAAATAAATGAAGAAGTATGACTTTACAAAATGACTCTACAGAAGGGGCATGGTTTGGGTCATGTGTGATTTAACGAGTCGACTGTAGGGTGATCAAGGATGGAATTTGGTTTGAATTTTAATCCTTGAACTATTTTTTGTTTACATTTTGAGTATATATACTCCCAATCCTTGGTCTAAAATTTAGCCTTCATCACATCAAATAGTTACCTATCCATAATAAATTTTTTATTAAAAATATATATAGTTACCTTCCCATAGTAAAATTTTGACTAAAAATATATATCTTTGAATGAAGAAATTGTTAAAACTTCACATTTACATAGGGAATAAAAAAGTAATTAACTACATAGAATTTGAAATCAAATGTTCAGTACAAAAAAAAATTAAACAGAAAAATAGATAAAGTAATATGTACCTTTTATTACATATATGCACCAGATAGGCATTGGAAGGCACAACCATTGGCTGTCTGCTTAGCTAACAATTTATAAGTTGTTATTTAAGTGCCAAGATGTTTGTGCAACAAATCAATGGCCATAAGAAAGGAGATTAGAATGGTCTCCTGTAAAATGTAGCTCCAAGTTCTGTTGAGAGTTCCTTGGGATTTTTTTTGTTGTACAACTATTTGAAATGAATATATAATGTACAAATTCTCCCAGTTGAACTAAAAATTTTGAAAATTAATCCATTGTACACAGAAGAAAATTTAACACCATTTTGGAAAATACACTGACCATCAAAAATATGTTTTGGGAAAAAACCTAAGACGATCCCAAAAAATTTAACCGTATTTCATGTTTTCCCGTCAAGGGCTGTCAAATGATGACTACGTATGGAATATGTCACATGCATGAAGTGCTCAAGGTGACTCGTCAAAACCTAGCTATAGTCTAATTTCCTAGTGCATCCTAGCTACATGGATAACTGTGCCTCATTTGGAAGATGAATTGGCACATACAATCATGCTCTTATTCCATGAGAATTGCATCCTCTGCAAAAATTGGAATTTTACCCATACAAGTTCCTTAGGCAACCCAGGGATCTGTAGCTTGTCTAAGAATAGACTAGTCATGCATTTTAACACTGAACTGAACTGAAGCAAACTGGAAATTGCTAAACCTTGAACAAGTGTAAACTGGATTTAACTCAAGGTTTTAAAACTTGGTCAACTTGGAAATGTACTTTGCTTAGTTGACCCTTGACCATTTCAATTCCACTTCCAAATCAGTCTAGGTGTCCGGTTTGGTACCAAACCAGCCAACTTGGTCAATTCATTGTGGATAGAGCATGGCCTGGAAAACCACCATGTTAATCTCATGTTAAACTTGTATTTAGGTCCAACAAATAATAGCATAGACCCTTTTATACTATTGTCTATAACACACTGAGATTTTTCTATTATTTAGTGCAAAGATCTATATTAGCCTAAGATATCAAAGTGTCTTGGCTGGTGTCTGCTTAGAAAGTTAGAACTTAGAAGCCTTAGGACAGGGCTAAGAGAATGCATAACTTCCCTTGAAATGGAATACACAACATTACATCATAATCAATTTCTTAACATAACTAACAGAGAAAGGTCCCTTCTTCCTATCTTTATAGTTTGAGGGCACCCCTTCCATATAAATTCAGGATAATGTACACATCATGATCTACAAAACGTAGCTTACTGTTATAGTCTATAGATGGTAATGTTCCCAGGACTTAGGAATCTACTGAGTATTTCATGGTAATTTTTCCTTTATATTGTTGTTCTTTTCTTTGGACAACCTCAGACTCCACCAACAAATAATAATAAACATCTAAATAAAGTAAGTAATCAAGGTTTGGAATATTTAAAATAGTATTTTTTCATTAAAATTTTAATATTTATGTATTTTTCAATAAAATGAGTCATTAAATTCAAATTAGTCTCATTCATGGCCGAGTTCATGTCTGATTCCAAGTTGACCATCAGCCGATTCCAAGTTTTAAAGAATTGATTTAAATGAAGGGCACAAAATGGGAAATATACTAAGATTGGTGCATGCATGTTGAATTCATGCCTATGCCCTCTACTCTTGTACATAACTGTGCCTCCCTCACACTCTGAGAGGCAAACTGCTGCCATACTAACCTCCAATAAATGCACCCTTATTGTTTCCATAAGGACCAGCAATAAATGTGCCCTTACTGCTACTATACAAACCTATTGCTATACCTCTTGGCTAAGCGTGCCCTGGTATTTTGGAGAAGGTTGCTGAAACTAAACAAGGTAATGATTTAACACTCCCTCCTAGTGAGGAAATTGTTCTCCATCAAACCTAGTCTCTCCCTGAACATCATGGACTTCCCTCTTGACATGGGCTTAATGAAGCTATACACAACCTGGTGATATGTTTAAACATACTCTAAATCCATTGCTTCCTTCTGAACCATATCATAGAGAAATTGGTACCTGCTATCCATGTGATTGGAGCGGTCATGGGATACTAGATTCTCAGAGAGTCTGATGCAATTCAGATTGTCATAGTAAACCATAGTAGGCTCCAACATCTCACCTATCCATGCTGCTATCAATTTGGAAAACCAGGGGGATTCACAGTAGGTAGTGTTGGATTCCTTGTACTTTTCCTAGGAGTTGTCTAACTATTAGGCTTTTTCTATCCAGATATGACTAGAATCCGTCAAATGTCAACTAAAAAGGTCAATATAGTACCAAAATAGTTCCAAAAAGTCTATTATTTAGAACACTCCCTTTTCCCATGCTGAAATCAATGCCATTGATGCATGTGTCCTACTGAATCAATATATCACCCTAAACCCAAACTGAAGTAATAACATGAGCTACTTCTATCTCACTAGTATCCCATTCTCAGTTAGAATCAATGAACCCTTGCAACATCAACTCACCACCTCTTGCACACCTAAGGCTATAATGTATTGTGCCCTTAAGGTAATGGAGCACATGTTTTGCTGCTACTAAGCAAATCTGCCTCGGCTCAACCATATACTGCCTCAAGTATTTTAGTGTGAAACATGTATCAGGATTGATATCAATAGATACATCAAAGATTCAATCAACTATACATACATCGAAGAAGCTATTAGATCGGAATCCAAAATGTCATGCAACTTCTGATTTGCTAACATTGGAGTAGCTAAGGGTTTAAGGTCATCATCTAGAGCACCTTCAGAATCTTAACTGCATACTTATCCTATTTGAGGAACACTTCATGTGGATTCTGCCACACCTCTAGACCCAAGAAATAGTGCTTCAGCCCAATGTCCATCTTGAACTCACATGCCAACTCTACCTTGCATCCTGCTATGAGCTTCTCAAGGATTTGTTGGAAATGTTGCACCATGAGGAAGGAGAATCAGCTATCAAGAAACTAGGTAAAATGTAACAACCAGTGAGCCGGATCTGAGCTTAGCTATCAACTGCATTTCTAGATTCATGACAAACCCCAAGGCTGATCATTTCAGTGGAAGCCAAAATAATTGTAAGGTATATAAAGGTTACCTTGGACTACAACAATCTGTATGGTAGAGAAGAGGATTTCTGACTGGAAGGTTACAAATTCATGTTGGGTAGGGTCATTGATGACAGGAAATCCACCATAGGGTATAAATTTAGCTTTGGTACAGGTGCAGTTTCATGGGTGAGTAAGAAGCAGCATGTAGTGTCACTTTCTTCCATTGAAGCTAAAGATAGTCTGGCAATAATTTGCAACTCAGTAGAAGACTGCAAATTTATTTACCATACCTCTTAGTCAATATAAGTTTCTGTACATCAGAGATAAGCTTGGTTTAATTTTTAGTATGATGATTAGGGAAGGATGATGTAGTATATGAGTAAGAATTATAACTATAATATTCACTAGTCATTTAAGTTGTAACATATATGTTAGTATAAAGTCAATATGTCATGGCTTATTTTAGCTTATGAAAATTTTTAATTAGTCTCTGAATCTCTATATAAGTGAAATGTGAAGGGTGATGTTGTGTTGTACTAACATAAAGACAGTTCTCAAAAAGTAATAAACAACCACTCTATGCTCTCCCATTTTGTTGGTGTAAAATTTCTGTAGTTGTAGGCATTTTTGCTAACTTAAACATTTTCTCAAAGGTCACCATATCCAGTCAAATAAATCCTTGATCAGGTTTTGAAAATATCATGGGCATCTTGCTATTGAATTTAACCAGGTTGTTTGTCGCCTTGATGAAACCATCAAGATGATCCCTTATTCATTGCCTTGCAACTACTTGTACTACTCTAAGGTGTTCCATGCAATTAATAAAACATTTTTTACAAACCTTGACTTTGTCAAGTATGAGAAACATGGCTTGCAAAGGTAAGTTATAAATTTTTTCCATTAGAGTAATTTTCAGAGCATTCTTGTGATGCTTGTGGACTTAGTAGCTTGCTTGTTTACCAAGATGCTGGTCTCTTTTTTGTTCTCTTAATTAACTAAGTACAACAATTGTTTTCTCTTCAGATTAATTTATGCCTTTATTTCCTTATATTTTGAAGAGGATCCTTCAATCATATCTTAGCTTATATTTCCTTTTTTTCAGATCCGCACAAAGATGGTTGCACCAAGCGGTGAAGCACTGGGAGGTGTCATTGGGTTGCCGGCACATGGTTCAGACAGAGTTTTTTTTTTCATTATACAAGGGTTTGTTACCAACTATTATAACTTTAAAGCAATAAAAGTTGATACAATTGACAGATTGAGGAGGGAACTTCTTGGATTAGAGAAATAGGTGCATGGGAGCTGTTCTTATTAGAATATTTCTTACAAACCTATTTTAAGAAGGTTGAATCCATATATAGATTTTCAAAGGGAGTCATAATACATGTAGATGTTTTGGATAACTGCTTTCCATGTTGCAACATGATCTTGTCCTAACATTTTATTGAATGCATGTGAAGGGTGTTAAGATCGTGAGGCCCCAAAGATTCCAGGATTTCTAGACTTATTCATTCATCTTATACTATAATGTACTGTGCCCTTCAAGTAATGGAGCACATGTTTTGCTGCTACTAAGCGAATACGCCTCAGCTCAACCATATACTAGATCAAGGAGTTCAGTGTAAAACACGTATCAGCCCCAATATTAATAGATACATCAAAGATTCAATCAATTGTCCATACATCAAATAATCTACCATGTTGGAATCCAAAATGTCAGGAACTTCCGATTTGCTAACATAGGAGTAGCTAAGAGTTTAAGGTCATCATCTGAAGCATCTTCAGAATCTTAATTGCATACTTATCTTGTTTGAGGAACACTTCATGTGGATTCTTCAACACCTATAGACCCAAGAAATAGTGCTTTAGACCAATGTCCATCTTGAACTCACGTGCCAACTTTGCCTTGCATCCTGCTATGAGATTCTCAAGGATTCACTAGAACTACTGCACCATGAGGAATGAGAATCAACTACTGAGCAACTAGGTAAAATGTAACAACTAGTGAGCCAGATCTCAGCTTAGATGTTAACTACATTTCTAAAAACGTGAAAAATCCCAATGCTGATCATTTCAATGGTATCCAAAAGAATTCTAAGGTATATAAAGGTTACCTTGGACTACAACAATCTGTATGGTAGAGAAGAGGATTTTTGACTGGCAGGTTACACATTCATGTTGGGTAGGGTCATTGATGACAGGAAATACACCAAAGGGTATATTTTTATCTTTGGTACAGGTGTAGTTTCAGGGTTGAATAAGAAGCAGCATGTAGTTTCACTTTCTTCCATTGAAGTTGAAGATAGTCTGGCAATATTTTGCAACTTGGGAGAAGACCACAAATTTATTTACCATACGTCTTAGTCCATATAAATTTCTGTACATCATAGATAAGCTTGGTTGAATTTCTAGTATGATGATTAGGGAAGGATGATGTAGTATATGAGTAATAGTTACAACTATGATATTCACTAGTCATTTAAGTTGTAACGTACATGTTAGTATAAATTCAATATGCCATGGCTTATTTTAGCTTATGGCAATTTTTAATTAGTCTCTAACTCTCTATATAAGTGAAATGTGAAGAGTGACATTTTGTTGTACTAACATAAACACATTTCTCAAAAAGTAATAAACAACCATTCTATTCTCTCCCATTTTGCTGGTGTAAAATTTCTGCAGTTGTATGCATTTTTGCTTACTTAAACAATTTCCAAAAGGTCATCATATTCAATCTAATACAGCCTTGATCAGGTTTTGGAAATATCATGGGAATATTGCTATTGAATTTAACCAAGTTGTTTGCTTCCTTGTTAAAACCATCAATATGATCCCTTATTCATTGCCTTGCAACTGCTTGTACGACTCTAAGGTGTTCCATGCAGTTAATAAAACAATTTTTACAAACCTTGACTTTGTCAAGTATGAGAAACACGGATTGTAAAGGTAAGTTATAAAGTTTTTCCATTAGAGCAATTTTCAGAGCATTATTGTGATGCTTGTGGGCTCAGTAACTTGCTTGTTTACCAAGATGTTGGTCTATTTTTTGTTCTCTTATTTAACTAAGTACAAAAATTGTTTTCTCTTCGGATGAATTTATGACTTTATTTCCTTTTATTTTGAACAGGATCCTTCAGTCATATCTTAGCTTATATTTCCTTGTTTTGAGATCCACACAAAGATGGTTGCATCAGGCAGTGAAGCAATAGGAGGTGTCATTGCGTTACCGACACATGTTTCAGACAAATGTTATTTTTTCATTATACAAGGGTTTGTTACCAACTATTATAATTTAAAAGCATTAAAAGTTGAAACAATTGACAGATTGAGGAGGGAACTTCCTGCATTAGAGAAAGAGTTGCAAGGGATTGTTTCTTGTGAGAATATTTGTTACAAACCTATTTTAAGAAGGTTGAATCCATAAATAGAGTTGCAAAGGGAGTCATAATACATGTAGATGATTTGAATAACTGCTTTCGATGTTGCAACATGTTATTATCCTAACATTTTATTGAATGTTTGTGAATGGTTTTAAGATCATGAGGCCCCAAAGATTCCAGGATTTCTAGACTTATTCATTCATATACTATATGATAGGTATTTGTTTTGCATCCTTTTTTAATATCTCATTTGAATATAATCCAATCAATTCTAAAAGTTTTTTACTCTGATGCTTGAAATTTTTTTAGTTTCTTATTGAGATAATAGGATCTCCTTTCCATAAGAACAATATCATTAGCATAAAGAAAAATGATGATGTACATACCAATTAGAGTCGTGTGGACACAAACTACTTCTTCAAAATAACTCTTTAACTTGTTGATGGAATTTTCTAAAAGGGTAGGGGACAGGGGACAATCATGCTTAAATTTATACAACAATAATTTCTTCTGAGCATCCCTTAGTGTTAGTAAAATTTGCCATAACATTCTCATACAACCTTATCGCAGCAACTCTCAACTTGAAAGTAGCTCGTTTAAGTTTTAACCTATCCTAAAGGCTAGTTTTGAGCACTATGTCAAATGGTTTTCTAAAGTCAACAAATAAACATAGGATATTGGTTTTAACTTTTATTATTATGAAACTATGACACAATGATCCTAAGCATAACAAAAGGTGGTTAGTTGAATGATAGCTCATGCATCCAGATTGGCTCTTAGCTATTTTTTCATGGCTTTCTAGCCATGTGTCGATCTTCTTGTTGAGAATAATTTCATATAATTTAGCTAAAAAGGGAATTTCATAATGGTCATTGAATTCAAACAAAAACCCAAATCAGATGAGATAGTACTTATTAATAGAGAGAGAGAGAGTGATACAAGTGCCATTACTTGAAAAAAATCTTTCATATTGTTGGCATCATGGAAGCTAGTATTTAAATTTTTTATGTGGCTTGAAGGTGATTATCTCTTCTATAATAAATATGATCTTTTGAGAACTATTAAACGTTTTAGTGACTTACTGAGCATTCCATTTTCAGGTTCAATTTGGGGTTCTTCAAGAAGGAAATTATGGGGTTTCACAATCCCATAAAAGGGCATTTGTTTGGGCAGCTTCACCTGAGGAATCCCTTCTAGAATGGCCAGACCCTATGCATGTTTTTTCTAGTTCACAGCCAAAAAATCCTTTCCTGGAGGTTTATAGTATGTTGCAGTGAGAGACACTGCATTGGGTGCACCTTTTCATCCTATAACAATGAGAGATACAATTGGTGACTTGCCACCTGTTGGTAATGGCACATATCAGTTGGAAACAACAGTAAGCATCTATGGAATCCAATGCTCCTAAATAGTAGCTTGATGAATTTATAATGGTTAAGATTATCCAATTCAACTATGATTGGAATTGTAGTAAGAAATAATATTTTTACTTCAGTTCTTTAACAAAGTTTTACTTGTGGGACTACCATTTCTAGTATTCAGATTAAAAATGTAATAAACATCTAATTTTGTCATACAATATTGTTTATTATGAGGATGCAACATATTTTAGTTTTTTTTTATTTTCTCTATCAACCCTTCTATCATATTTATTCTATTTCTTTTGAAATTTGAAGACATATGTCATTAATGAACATAAGAGATTTCATCATACAAATTATTTCATCAAGCCAAGGATTGTTAAATTTAATATAGTCTATGGTTATATTATTTATCTGTTAGGTGTTAGTCTTATACAATAAAGTGTTGTAGTACATGTAGTGTATCAATTTGACTTTAACTTAATATTAACCCAATTCCTTTTTTCCTCGATTAAAAAAATTGCAATTCTATTCATATGAAAAGAAGTGCAGACTGTTGATGCCACAACCATTGCAAAATTGAACAGCAAAAATCTTCTCAAGAAGGTGCTAGAGTAGTTGAACGATTTATACTGACTCAATCTCAGAAAGTTTAAGGGATTATTCCTCACACATGAAACAATGCACAGCAGTCATTTATGGTACATTATGGTTGTGTCCAAAATTGCATCATATATCTTTAAAGAAGGAATCATCACCGAAACAAATATGTAAAGAGATCATCTGAGCCTTCTGAAAACATAAGCCCCATCCATAGCAACAACGTGAACCTATATAGAACTAAAAGAAAAAAGATGCCTTGAGCTAGAAATTCACCCCTCAAGCAAAGACATAAAAGATGGATGCCAGTACCATAACCCTCTCTTTAGATTCCTTCTATATGCATGAATCAATTGCCAGCTGGAGTCTCTCCTTGAAAGAGTATAAGCTTCAGGTTTCTGATCTCTGTAGACATGAGCAAATGAAATTTTATTAAAACTTGACAAATAGCTTTTGATCTCATCAAGTATAGGACTTAGGACCAGATTATCCATTTTGAAGACTTGTTTTACTTTTAACCAACTGATGACCAATATTGAATCCCCCAAAAAATAGAGATATGTAACTCCCCTAGTTGCAACAATTTTTTTATAGAATTTTGATAGCCAACTGTTTAGCAAATGAAATTTGATAAGAAAACTGAAAACTAGTTTTTGACGTCATCAATTGAAAATTATAGGACTTGAGACTAGATTATCCATTTTGAAGACTTGTTGCACCAAGAGTAGTGAGGCGCTCTATAGCCCAATATGTAGGAGATGTTGTCATGTACACAACGTAACACTACATTAAAAAAAATAAAAGGTAACTAAAAAATCGATATCGACTCATAAAATAATAAAAATTAGAACCAGATGCAAAAAATCCATGTCTGCTTGTAAAATAAAAAAATTAAAACCAGCATAGATCCATATTAAACCTGGATTTACCGAGCACCAAAGGAATCAAAATTCTTGAGGTGTAAATTTTCTAAACATGTAAAAAAATTAGACCTCAAGAAATTGGATCCCTCTCGGTGCTTGGTAGATCTGGGTTTAAGATGGATCTATGTTAGTTTTAACCAACTGAGACCAATAGTGGATTCCCCCCAAAATGGAGATCTGTAACTCCTCTAGATGCAACAATTTTTAAAAGAGTTTTTATAGCCAATAGTTCAGCAAAATTCTTGAACCTTCCCCTTCCTGTTTTGCTTTAAAGTTGATATACTGGGTGTCATTGAAGTGTAAAATACAACAACATGGTGGGGTTCCCTGTCTAGCTCCATCAAAGAGATCCCAAATACCTGATGTGTATGTAAAATCATGTGACTATATGTTTTGAGAAGTCTTGTAAATAGGTTTTAAATGAGAAAATAGATATGGCTTGTGTTGCACACTGCAAATGAATTGTGAATCTAGCCTGAAATATAAAAAACATTCCTGGAGAGCCAAATTCCCTAGGTTGTAGTTATAGGCATTGCTTTGAAGTCCTTCAGAGTAGGAATGTTGGTTTGTGAAGCATTCCTTTATAGAAACTCTTTTCCAACCATCTTTTACACCTGTCTGATGGTCCATCTCAGACCACACCAACCACGCATAACGACATGAGATTAGGAGGTGATCAACACTTGTTATATTTTCATTCAAATATAACAAGTGCAACATATTATATGGAATATAATATGCTGCACTTGTTATATTTCATTCAACTTTCATTCTTTTGTTATATGGAATACAACCAGGCCA
Organism: Pseudotsuga menziesii; assembly: GCA_001517045.1. NCBI lineage: Eukaryota > Viridiplantae > Streptophyta > Pinopsida > Pinales > Pinaceae > Pseudotsuga > Pseudotsuga menziesii. Next base: position 160,888 of record LPNX011124449.1, read on the forward strand.
AGGTCAGATGGAAGCAAATAAAGAGTAGCTTCAACTTCTAGGAGCTCCTCATTCTCAACCTACCCTTGATATCAAACAACCTGAGCCAATTCAATATGTAAAATATCTGAAGCCAACTATGATTTCCAGTAATGGTAAGAAAGATCAAGTAATGACCCGACCCTCAAATTCTACGGGCTCAATGAACCACTCAAATTCTCTTCCAAAAAAGAGTAAACGGAGCTTTGTTAAGAGCAAGAGCTTAAATGATGTAGGTGAACAGTCTCTAGAAAAGGTTCAAGAAGGCACAAGCATATTACACCAAGCAATGAAGTGGAATGATGTTGTAGCTGGAATACACAAGTCCAAACAACAAGAAAAATAGAAGCCAAAACCAAATACTTCTGATAAAGGTATGTCTCTGCAAATCCTTTCTTTTGATTTTGTTTTCACTTAGTGATTATTTTCATGTGCTTTTCTATTTGTCTATAATATGCTGCACTTGTTATATTTTCATTCAAACTTTTGTTCTTTTGTGTGTCATGCATTTCCATCAAGAGCATAAATCATTTTTCTTAATTCTTAAGAAACTTCACAATGATGTCTTCCTCCTTTGTGTCAGAGGGTGATGCAATGCAAGGAAAGTTCAAGAAAGAAACTTTACTAGAGGTACATAAGCCTCTTAAGAAGGTCAAGGCCAAAGCAGCCATTAGAAGAAATTTCAATTTAAAATGGGAATTCCATAAATAATACAAATTCCATGTCATCATGTATTAGCCAATCAAAATTCTTTAAAACTAAAAAAGGGAGCACCTCTTAAACAATTTTTTAATATAAATTTGGGGATATGTATCATAAAAAAAAGTACTTTTTGTTCGTATTTTCGACATATGTCCTTATGTTTTTACTCAGTTTTTGATTGGGAGATCTCGTTGGATGTAGAATTAAATTTCGCATCTAATGAGTACCCACTCAACATACTTTTGACGGGGCCCACTACCCCAAAAAAAGAGCTACCTAAAAAATGTGATGATGATGTCATCATCACATTTTTCATGTATTTCATGTTTTTTGGGTAAAGAGGCCCATCAAAAGTATGCCGAGTGGGTACTCATTGGATGGGGATTTTAATTCCGTATCTAACAATCTCTCTCAATCAAAATTTTAGTAAAAAGACAGGGTGATATGTCGAAAATACGAACAAAAAAGTAGATTTTCTTTTCTTCCTCCAAAATTAATAAATATTATTTTATTAATTTTCCTTAGGAGGCCCATTTTGAATTGAAATTTCCTCTAATGAGTTGATGGCTCTAATGGTGAATTTTCAACATTTCCCAGAGAATCAAGCAAATCTGATGACATGCATGGACCACCGATTTGTAGTGAGAAACCTATTGCATCTAATGGAGTTACAAGAAGGGATCTTGTAGGAGTAGTTGCTGCAAGTCCTATTAGAAGAGAGCATGGGAAAACTACATGAAGTTATGTACTTAAAGAGGCCAAGGATCTGAAGCACTCTCCAGACGGATTGAAGATCTGCTTGACGTTAATCATCCTTATTGCTCCATCTATACATAGGCTAAAATTATTCTCGTGATTTGATGCAATCCAATGTTTAAAATTCTAACTGCCTTAGAAGTCTAACATATCTACAATAGATGTTGTATACTATGGGAGGTAGCAACCTTGAAATCACTGGTCATTACTTTCAAGCAGCTTTAAAATTTCTTCATGGTGCTTCATTATTGGAGCCTTGCAATTTTGACAATGCAAAGCATGGAGAAACAACTCAGGCTATGAAAGTGTATACAAATATTGTCAGGATTTGTGAGCAAGTCTCATAAGCTCTTGAGTTTGAGTTGAAAGTTTTATCCATTTTTTCCATTAGTCAATCTGGATTTGGGCACACTGTATTAGCTTTACTTTTGGAAATTTCTTAGGAAATTTTGAAACATACTCATGCTGATTCAAATATTGATAGGTTAGCTTCTCTATTACCTTTACAGGTTTTGTTCCTTAACATATGAGAGAAACAAAGAAATGGTAGTTACTTCCCTGGCATATAAATGCATGGGGGTAGCGCACATGAGGGTTGTGTTGTCTAAAACTTCATGTTTATAGATCAACGTTCAAGTTAGAGAGAAGAAGAAACAAGCCCAAGAGATATGATAGAAATGTTGTTCAAAATACTTTGAAGTCCATCAAGAATATTGAGGAAGTTCGTCGCAGGGAGGATAAATTATGGGAGAACAGGTTTGTCTCCTTCTCTTCAAATTTCCTTGTAAAACAGTAAAGGGATAATAACTGAAAATTAGCTAATTGGTTATCTTCTAATTATTGTTTCTTATAGCACCCATGTGTCCAAATACAGTAGAACCACCATACAACATTTGTCTGTTCTCAAATCTTACCTTTGTCGTGCTGATTTTTTTCTTGTCTTTATTACTTTGCCTGTGGTGCAATTCTGGAGTGGCCTTGGTTCTGATAATTATTTGTATCAGTCTAGTTGTGGCTATATCTAAGGCAGGTTGGCTAGAGATAAACTTACAAACATGATTGAATGTTTCACACTGATTTTCATATAAAATGTGTAAACTATGATGTTGGATACTTTTATTATTTCATTCAACTCTTTTCGAAATATGTGTTGAATTTCTTTTGCTTGCTTATTTTGGTAGCCTTTAGACTTCTATAAAAATATGTTTCATTTTCTACAATTGGCTGATATGGTAGATTATGCTTCACAACACTCAATTTGAAATATTTCGCTTTCATGTATTTTTATATTGTTAGTGATAGATTGTTTTATGAATGACAAGGTTTGCTTACCTTATTTGACTTTTACTTTGCTTGATTTCATATAATGATATTTTTCTCATATATTTAGGCATGCCAAGAGATATTCCATAAATTGGTTGACTTAATTGGTATCACATCCATCACATAGGTATTCCATTCTCTCTGGTAACATGAATGGATATGCCAAATAGGGAAAATTGTACATAGCTCTTAGGAATTAGTTTATCATAAACACTAGTTACTCGTAAGTTGTAATAGTAATAATTATATAGTTTGTAGATTGCTATCTATCATAAATTTATTTGAATATCATCATTGTCTTGTTGGTAATAACTCCCGATTCATTCTTATTCCAATGCAAATGCCTATATTTATACAAATAACATGGCGGTTGGGTTTCACCTTCCGCTTAGCCTACTATTTATTTATTTACATAATATAACCCTAACGGATTATATTCTAACAATCACCCTCTTAATCCGAAGGGGTGTTCGTAAGTCCGAGCATGTTTCTGAACCTTTCAAACTTTTCTCGTCCAAGCGCTTTGGTGAAGATGTCTGCAACTTGATCATTTGTGGAACAATGTCGAAGATGGACTTTCTTGGCTTCTACATGATGTCGAATCAAATGATACTTTGTCTTGATGTGTTTGGTTCGATCATGGAATCTAGGATTCTTAGCTAGCTTGATTTCAGAAGTATTGTCGACCAGTCATGGAGTGGTGTTCTCTTGTTTTTCTTGCAAATCTTCAAGTATCTTCCTGAGCCATACTATTTCTTTCGTTTCTTCAGCTGTAGCCATGTATTCTGCTTCTGTTGTTGAATCTGCCAGAATTGATTGTTCACGTGATCTCCATGAGATAGCTGCTGATCCAAGACTCATAGTGTATCCAGAAGTTGATACTCCTGTCTCCTTATCGCCATCAAAATCTGAGTTTGAGTACCCAATAAGTTTGAAGTCATCCACTTTAGAGTACTTGAGTCCAACGTCTTGAGTCCCCTTCAAGTATCTTAGAGCTCTTTTTGCAGCTAATCAGTGTCCTTCACAAGGTTTATGCATGAACCTTGAAAGTATGCCAACAACATAAGAAATATCTAGTCTAGTTGTTGTAAGGTAGATAAGACTTCCTACCAGTTGTCAATACTTGGTCGCATCCTCAAATTCTTTTCCTTCACTTGATGTGAGCTTCATTTTCTGTTCCATTGGAGTAGATATAGAGTTGCATTCTCTCATGCAAAATTTGTTTAGTAGTTCTCCAACATATTTTTTCTGAGATAGGAAAATATACTTAGGATGTTGAGTGACTTCAATTCCTAAGTAATAGTGGAGATGCCCCATATCTGTCATTTCAAAAATCTTTTTCAAATCTTTCTTTATGGATGCTATATAGCTCTCATTGTTCCCTGTCATCAAAAGATCATCTACGTACACCACAAGATACACAACAGATCTTCCAACTTTCTTTATAAACAGTGTTGCATCATCAAGATCAAAATGTTCGAAATTTAACTTCAAAAGATGCTCAGTTAACTTTTCCTACCATGCGCGAGGTGCTTGTTTTAGGCCATACAAGGATTTGACAAGCTTGCATACCTTTTGTTCTTTTCCTTTCACAACAGAGCCTTCTGGCTGAGACATGAAGAAATTCTCTTTCAAGTCTCCATTCAAGAAAGCAGTCTTCACATCCATTTGATGAACTTTCCACCCTTTCTGAGCAGCTAAAGAGATTAAGGTTTGGATGGTAGCCCATTTTGCTGTAGGAGAAAAAGTTTCTTCATAGTCAATTCCTTCTTTCTGTGCATAACCTTTTGCTACAAGCCTCGCTTTGTGCTTGTCAAGTGAGCCATCTGATTTGTATTTGTTCTTGTACACCCACTTGCAGCCAGTTGGTTTGGTTCCAATTGGAGGGTCAACCAGCTTCCAAGTTCCATTCTTTATGAGTGCATCATACTCATTTTGCATAGCTTCTTTCCACTCAACACGAGTAGAAGCTTCTTCAAAGGAAGTTGGTTCAAAGTTAGCAGATAAATTAAATTCACAATCAAATGATACATCCATGTCATCACCTGAATTATCTGCTCCTTCTCCATGTCTTTTCGAACTTCTCGTTCCTGTCTTTCCAACTTCATCTGGATGGACACTTTCAAGTGTCTTTGTGGCCCATTTAGGAATCTTCCGTGATGGTCCTGGTTGATCAGCTGGTGGAGCTTCATCATTGATTGAGAGTCTTTCAATTCTCTCAATCACATCATCCAGTTGAACCTCTTGTTCAAGTGAAGTAGCAGGAACTTCTTCATGCGGGGGAGTTGGTTCTTCATATGGAAATTACAAAGGTTGATCCAGAATAGGAATCCCCCCTTCAAGGTTTGGAATTTCATATTCATTTTCATAATATTTCTTTGGATGAGGATAATTTTCTAGATGATCAA
>LPNX011124449.1:172681-278039 GCA_001517045.1 Pseudotsuga menziesii
ATCAGAGCCTTTATATATAATACCACATATACTATATACTATAACCTACGATACACTCCATTAATATACTATATTTTTATATTACCATATATATATACACAATAATATATATATAATAGTAAAAATTATATTTCATGCAGTGATGCTTCCCGCAATAACTCAACAAGCTCAAACATGTCATTTTTATCTAAAATCAATTGTGAGAAATTACCTTTGATTGTGGACATTTTTCTCAATAATCTCCATGGATTGAAAGGAAGATTGGTCTTCCATTAAAGCAGCTTCCCAACATATCTTTGAAACTGAAGCATGAGTGTCATGGAGAATTTTTAGGGCCTCTTGGATCTTCTGTTCATCCATCTTCAATGACCCTACAATAAGATGATGTTCTTGTAGATGTTACTCCTCTTCATTTTCCATCACATAATAGGGGATAAATCCCCATTACAATCACCATAAATGTTAAGACATGCATATAGTATAAACACCTTATCATAGCTTACAAAGTATGTCTTGTGACCATTAGGATCAGAACCCTTTTCTTCTATAGTTTGAGCATAGGATTAGCATTGTTTAGGTTTCGATAAGTGTAGATTCTTGAAATATGTCCTGTCACATCCGCAAGCCTAGGTTCATAGGCAAAGTCACCTGCAGATAAATAGGAACACATGCATTAGTTGAATATGAAATAAGTAAACCCTGTAGCATAGGAACCTTACCTTTCCAAGTGAATAATTAACGAACAAAAACCACACCACTCCACCCCTTGACATACAGAGTCAAGCTAGCCTCTTCATAATTAACAAATAAATAATTAAACACACATAAAATGAAAGTAAGACATAAAACTCTGGGATGCAGATGATATATCTAACAACCGATGACATGCCACTCCTCTGCCTTTACACATGTGTTGTGGTGAGCATCATGAATCCGGTCCGTCTATTAACCTTGACATCATGAAGCCCCATAACCTTTGTTGCTCATCATGCATGGAAGAAGATCTACATGTTACTTCGGCACCTGTGACACTGGTTGGCGATGATTGGTATTCCTCCCAGCTTTCATGGCTCTACAGAGAAATTCAATGCACGTAGGAACCATGGAAGGTCAAAAGGAGGATATGAGTGCCATGGAGAACTATTTCAACAATTTGGTTAGGTTCATCTCATCTCTAAGCATTTCTAGGCTCTCTATGCATCTAGAATATCTCTATGTGTCTAGGAGTTCGACCTTTATTTGGGTAGTTTTTATCATCAATCCTCAGCCCGTTAATTTCAGGAAGGTGAGTTTAAGCCTGGTTATCATGTCGTGTCAAAGAGGAACACCAATATGGGAAAGCTTGGGTAGAGGCAAAGCCTAGCGTGGTTGTAGCTCACAAGTCTCAGCCAACTATGAACCCGACATCTCTTCTCGGGTCTGCATCCTCATGGAAGCCTAAGAGGGGAGATTCCTAAACCAGAAGTTAGCAACAGGTCAAGAACGAAGCCAGATAAACCATTATTGGATCATTAAAAACATGTTATGCAATTTAGTTGAGGACATGCTTAGCAACTAGTCTAATGCCCGTGACTCTATCCTTGTCATAAAAACCAGAATTGTTGAGATTGACACTCATCTCACAGCCATGGATAAGTTGTTCACCTGGAAGGGTACCGCAAGAATATTAGGGAATGGTGGTTTGAGTGGATTTGGCCATGATCGAGGAGGAGGCAGAAGTGGTAGTGCGACTGGGGGTATGTCTCTTGTTAGTCATGGGGGAGGTGGCAGTGGGAGTGCGACAGGTTGCATGAGTGCGTCTCCACAAGATCCACCTTTCCTCATCCATTCAATGGTGGAGCCGCTTTTCAAGAGCCTGAAGGAAATGACAATCCATAAACCTGAATAACAGCAACAACCATCTCAACAAGATCTGGAAGCCACTACCAACTCGTCAATCCCGTCATAGGAATAATGATGGGCCTACCCCATCCTTGAAGAAATTCCATTGTCCTAATGTTTGAGCCTCCCAGCAGCAGAAAAAACCCTTCGTCCCAGGGTTTTTTTTGCAATAAGTGTCAATGCCGTATATGGCTATTTTTAAATTTGAACTCTGTATCTAGGTCTATGATCTATGATCTATGTCAATTTCTGTGTCTGAAAACTATGTTTATGTCTATGTCTATGTCTCTATCAGATTTAAATTTTAATCATGTAACTATGTCTCAGTCTCGGTCCTTGGAAAGTTATTCTAGTCATGAACATTCTTGTTGTCGGTGTTTGTAGATGGCCCTCAGTTTTTGAGAGGCTTGGGTGGTGGCTTCACCTCCCGAGACCTCCTTTGGGCATGATGACTTTAGTATATTTTTCCTTTGTATTTTAATACATTTGTGCAACTTACAAAAAAAAAAGTAAGACATAAAACAAAGTAAGGATCGATAGCATAAGTAAATAAGATAGAAAACTAAAAGTGAAATTACGAGTGCATCAAAGTATAGAATAGTAACATGTAGACGCCATCATCATACAAGAAAAACACACAAAGAAAACAACAAACATAGCTGAGGCTTAGTTCTTCAAACAAGCATTTATTCTGCAGTAAAAATGAAGATGTCCTGATGATCTAGTAGTTTTATTAGCCACAATTTTTTTTATTTCTTTCTGTATTTTAGGGACATTACACTTGGGCTCTGAATAGTTCTAGGAGTTACTCAAAATAAGTGGGTTGAGTGAGAATGACTCTGAATAGCACCGACCCTTATCTTACTTATTTTGAGTTGATTAAATGAAACTTCAAACTTACTTTTCATCAAGTATTGGAAGAACTACCACGATACACGAGCTAATCCAACATGCAAGGAGGATATAGAGCTTCATATCTTAGTTTCCCAACCCTAGATGAGACCTTAATACAAAAAAAAGTATGGGCTAAGGGAAGCATCAAATATGAGACTATGCTATATGATGCACACATAAATATTAAAGATAATATGTAAATTTTGTTCATATTATGAATAGAAGAATAATTATATATATATATAAATAAAGATAACTAAAATAATAAAGAAAGTGTCTATGTATTTATTATTTAATAAAAATATTAAATAAATATTCCATTCTAAAGTTCAAATTAGGAACAAGTGAAAGGTTCCTAAGCTGAACAAAATAATTGATAAATCCACATAAATCAATTAAACATTATTTTCAAGAAAATAGTGTATTTTTAATCTAATTGAGGTTTAAAACAACTTCCCTTTACTAAAATATTTTCTATAAATACCCAAGACAAGAGAAGGCTTGGGGGATTTGATCATTATTCCTATATAGTTTTGGAGAGCATTTCCAAAAGCAAGGATTCTTATACATGGCCTGATATTCCAAATAAGATAAATCTCACCCTTATGAGTTCTAGATCACTTGCATGTTGGAGCCAACTAGAGGGGATATAGATTAGAACCACACACGATTCTAATTCATGGTTTGGAGGAACGTGGTAGTTCCAAAGTTATCTTGTTATCAAATCTAAGGTCAGAGATAGATAGGTTCTATTAATTCTATGTGTTTAAGTGTGCAAGGTTTATAACCGTTAGCAAACTGAATAGTTACACGTATGAGGTTTCTACATCTCGCAGTTAAAATAATTATGTTTGCAAGTTATAATTAAAGTTATTATGCTCTGTATTAAACAACTACAAATTTTACTTTTGATTTAAATATGTGCTTGAGGTTGTTGCCTTTGTTTAAATTAAAACTCAGCTTTTAAATTCTTAGATAGGTCTTAGGGTTAAATTCTTTTTGAACTATATTTAACCTTTTTCTAGAAGTTGATGTCAAAGTGTTAACCTAGATCTAAACCCTAGTTTCTAGATAAGATTAATAACTAGACCTCTATCAACTTTTTACTGAAACTAAAGCCCCTAAGTAAATTTTTACAAATAACTTGTAGAGGTGTATGACGTTATTTTAAAAATAAACAAGACATTAACAAAATTAAGTAAGTAAACCTAATGATAAACAAAATTAGTTTATTATTTAAACTAATCATTACTTCAACTTTGCTCAAAAATTAAAATAAATATTAAAAACAAATTAAATAGAGGATTTGAAATAAATATTAAAAAAAAGCTAATCATTACTTCAACTCTGCTCAACTGTATTTGAAATTTTGTTAACTAACAGAAAAATATTTGTTACTAAATGTTTTAATTACAGGATTTAAAGAACAGTCCAAATCATGAATACAAAAGAACGAAATAACCGACAAGGAAATTTGAATTCCCCAACACAGGAATAAGAACTAGTGGTAGAGTTAAACTCTGATTTAATGAAAACCATACAGAGTGTGCAAGAAGACGTACAAAGCTTCAAACATGAAAATATGAATGAAATAAAAGAGGCAGAAAAATGATGACAACCTCCAAGGAGAATTTTGAATGATAAAATATCCAACCTATGGAGGAGAGATGAACACTGGGGAGAAAGCTAAACAATGGCTTCTAGTTCTGAGCAAATAATTCCCATTACACAACTACTCTAGTGAAATGAAATTATGTCTATCCATCTATAATTTAAATGGAAAAAATCACTAGATAGTGAAGAGACCTAAATGATACCCAAAAGGATGAGGTAAAAAAAATGAGACAGAGTAATTTTTGTATAATATTTAAGGAGAAACACATGTCTAAAAGATTCTTTGGTAGGAAAGTGAAACAATTTCATGAGTTAAGGCTAGGATCCATGACCATGGATGCCTTCATTAACATAGTTTTGGATCTGCTACACTATATGCCTTACATAAAGGAATAAAAGTTTAAGATACAACAAGTTTTGGGATTCCTTCCTCTCAATTTTCAAGAGAGAATTGAGCTTGACATGCTTAAAACTATGGACACTACCCTACACAAATCCAGGCTTTTCTATGAGCATCGACAACTCAAGTAGGGAAACATAAAAATAAGCCAAGATAAGTCTAGCACCTCCTCGGACAACCGTAATCCTGGTTTTAGACCACCACCTTACAGATAACATAACAATAGTTTTCCATCAAACATAAACCTCAACAAGACAGGTGAAAATCCAAATGTGCCTCCTCCAAATGCCAACAATCTAGTAGCAAACGAAGGAGCCAATACTACTTTGCTGCAAATTAAATGTTGGAAATTTCAAGGACACCACTATGCCAAAGATTGTACAAACAATACTAATGGAGTCTAACACAATATACATGAAGACCCAATGGTATAGGACATAGTTATAACACCAAGGATTTATGTAGCTTTGGATGACCAAGAAGCATACAATCAGGCTACAATAGTCGAAATAGAAGGTAAGGTTTCAAACAATTCTATTTCAATTTTGATTGATCCTGGTTCTTGTTGAAGCTATGTATCGCCAACAATGATTGAAACATGTAAAATAGACAAGGTTAAGCATGAGAAACCATTGCTGGTACAATTAGCCACTTCTACAAAAACAAAGGTTTCAGAATTAGTAAAATACTGCGAGGTAAAATTGAACGATTTCCCTGCTAAAATAAATTTGAATATCTTACCCTTATGATCATACAATGTACTTATCAACCTCGACTGGTTGGAAGATCACCATGTCATGCTCTATTGTCTAAACAATTCAATTTTGTGCACAAATATCTAAAGGAATTAGACAAATATTAAAGGCATACCTAAGAAGGTTTCCGTTAGACATATATCCACCTTACAAGCGCAAAAGTGTATAAGGAAGGGATGCAAACGTTTTGTAGTAAAAATCCAAGATGTAGATTATGAGAGAGAGAAACACATTAGGAATTTTCAATTCTAGTCATTAGAGGAAATTTCAACTCAAAATGCGCCTCCTAAGGAAAATAATAAAATAATATTTATTAATTTTGGAGGAAGAGAAGAAAAAAAATGCTTTTTTGTTTATATTTTCGGCATATCTTCCTATGTTTTACTCAAATTTCAATTGGAAGTCTCATTGGATGGGGAATTAAATTTTGCATTCAACGAGTACCCACTCTGCATAGTTTTGACGGACTTCGCTACCACAAAAACAAGAAATACCTAAAAAATGTGATGATGATGTCATCATAATTTTTTTAAGGTATTTCTTATTAGTGGGGTAGCGAGATCTGTCAAAAGTATGCAGAGTGGGTACTCATTGGATATGTAATTTTTTTTTGCATACAGAGAGCTCTCTGAGTCAAAATTTCAGTAAAAAGACAAAGAGATATGTCGAAAATACTAGCAAAAAAAATAGTTTTTTTTTATGACCCCCACCCCCAAATTTATATTAAAAAATTGTTTAAGACCTATACTGTATTTTGAATCTAAATCAATTTCATTGGCTAACACATGATGACATGGAATTTCAATTAGGGTTCAAAGGCCCATTTTGTGTTGAAATTTCCTCTAATGGGAATCGAAGGATGTATTTCCCAATGAAATAATGGGATTACCACCAAAACAAGACTTAGATTTCTCCATACAACTAACACCAGGGTCAGTACCGCCTTCAAAATTCCCATACTGTATGAGCAACCAAGAATTGGTGTAGCTCAAGTTGTAGTTACATGAGTTGATTCAGAAGATTTATATCTGACTAACTATGTCCCCTTGGGGAGAAACAATATTTTTCATAAAGAAGAAGGATGATACGATGTGGATGTGCATTGATTACCACTACCTTAGCAAGATGACCATTTAGTTCCTGTACCCACTCCCTAGGATCAATGACTTGTTCGATCAAGTTGGAGGAGAAAATATATTTTCAAAGATCAACCTACGGCCTAGATACCATAATGTATGGATCCATGATGAATATATACATAAAAATACCTTTGGGACTCGATATGACCACTACGAGTTTGTAGTAATTCCTTTTTGGATGACCAATGCACCAACAAATTTTACGTGCATGATGAACACTATTTTCAGTAAATACCTAGATAAATATGTATTGGTATTTATAGACGACATCCTAATTTACTCTAAGAGTAAAAAGGAACATTAGGAGCATCTCCACCTAGTATTACGGGTGTTATGGGAACATCCAATTTACACTAATTTTAGTAAATGTGATTTTTACAAACCATAGATACAGTACCTAGGTCACATCATTTTCGAGAAGGGGATAATTGTTGACGCAGAAAACATTAAATCCATAGAGGATTGGCCTACCACTACCCATGTCAACGACATTAGGTCATTTTTTGGATCAACAGGTTACTACCAAAAGTTCATCGAGAACTTGTCAAGGATTTCTTGTCCTAGGACTGCCTTACAAAAGAAGGAAAATAAGTTTTTATGGACAATGAAGTGTGAGAAAATTTTTCAGAATCTTAAACAACTTTTCACTACTTCATGGATAATACGAATTGTGGATCCTAATGGGGATTTCGATGTTTGCACATATGCGAGAAATGATGGACTTGGATGAGTCCTCATGCAGAATAATTGCGCGATCTGTTATGAGTCGCAAAAATTAAAGGATCACGAAAAAAAATTATCCCACCCATGATCCTGGGCTAGTAGCCATTATCCATGACTTGAAGATGTGGAGGCACTACCTCATGGGGAAGAAGTTTCTTTTGAATATAGACAACATGAGTCTGAAGTATTTTTTCGACCAATGAGATCTTAATGCCAGGAAAGCCAGATGGTTGGCCTTCCTTAGCAAGTACCATTTCAAATTAAAGCATATAAAGGGAAAGGGAAATTAAATTGTTGATGCTTTAAGTCGACGATATCATATGTTATCTGAGGCGAACTTAATCTAAACCGATTTGGATTTTCATGATAGGATCATAACAACAGACAACGTTGACTGTTTCTTTGTTAAAATTCTCAAGAATATTCAAGAGGACAGGTTGTTTCAATAACAATAATAGTATAAGGTAGAAGACACCAGAATATTGTGGTCCAAAGAGAAGTTGTATGTTCCAGAATAAGGGAACATCAAATCCATAATCCTCATAGAGTTCCATCAGAAACCCTACATGGGGAATCTTGGATATCAAAAGTTGATATCAACAATAAAGAAACACTTTTTTCTTGTCTAATTTAAAGGATGACATAGCATTATTTATCACAAAAGTATCAAGAATATGAGTTAGTCAAAGATGGGCACAAACATCCTTTGGGATTGCTACCATACCATTACTAATTTCGGAATGGAAGTGGGAGGCCATTAGTATGGATTTTACTACGAGTCTACCAAAAAGAAAGAACAAAAATGTTTCCATTTTGTAGTGGTTGACAAGTTATCTAAAGCGACACACTTTATCCAAGTTAATTCAAGCTGCAAGGTAGTTCAGATTGGAGACATATTCTTAAATGAGATATTTAGATTGAATGGGATATTGAAGGCAATCATCTTGGATCAAGACATGAAGTTTACCAACATAGTTAAACTTTAGTACTTCTTACCACCCATAGATGGACAGTCAGAAAAAAGAGGTAAATCAAATTTTGGAAGACATAGTTAGAATATATGTTATGAAAAACTCCACCAAGTGGGAGGATTGTCTGCACATTGTAGAATTTGCATATAATAACAGATACCAGACCTCCACCAATATGATTCCCTTGGATTTACTCTATGGTAAGAAGTGTAGAAGACCGGTTACTTGGGATATCCCGGTGGACCAGCTCATTTTAGGGCCATACTTACTAAAGGAATTGGAACAGTTAGTCACCAAAGTTCAACAAAACTTTAAAGAAGCACAAGACCGGCAAAATATTTATGCGGATTAAAAAATAAAAGATAAATATTATCATATCGATGAACATGATTACCTAAAAGTAAAAGTGAAGAGAACCTCATTGATCTTGGGAAGTTGCAGAAAGTTGGCACTAATATTTTACGAACCCTTTGAGATATTGTCGAAGAGAGGGCCAATAGCATATGAATTAGCTCTACCTTCTCATAAAAAGGTTCATAATGTTTTCCACGCATCCTTATTAAAGAAATATGTATATGATACTAAACATGTTATCAATTGGTCCTTGTTACATGTGGAACCTAAAGGAGAATTTGTACTCAAAATTCTTGATATTTTGGATAAGATAGAAGTACATCTCGGGAGGTGCACCATAGTCCAATTGAAAGTGAAATGGAAGAACTTTGAATTCGATGAGACTACTTGGGAGAATTAATCCACCATAAGATGAATCTAAGGAGGCTTCTTGGGATAATTAAGCCATTATGAGAGAGGCTTCCCGCCTTATTTCATGACTTCATTCCTAGTCCCTAGAACACTGGGGTAGTGTTGTTCTAAATAGGGTGGGTTGTAATATCCCAAATTTTGACCTTGAAAATAATGGGCATGAGTCCCATTGCACATGATTTACTTTGATTTTTATATTTGTATATTGGGAGTATGACCCCACTACACATGCGTATGATTATTTATTAGATATATTGGGTGATGCCATTACATATGTTTGTTTAGCATGTATGCGATTATATATGTTGGGCGTGGACCTTGACAGACAAGATTATTGTTGTAGGACGATGTACTGGATATATTATGTAATTTACCTTAAATGCATATACTAACATGATTATTGCGATTAGACGTGCATAAGACTGAATGTGTGATTGAGTTCTATAATGTGTTGGGCATCGACCTTGAAGTTCATGAGTGATGAAATTTTGTGTTGAGTAAAAGCTATGAAGCAGATGAATGATTATATTTTGTGTTGAGGGTAAGCTCTGGAGTACATGAGTGATTAGATTTTTTGTTGAGCGTCAGCTCTCGAACACATGAGTTATGAGATTTTTGTGTTGAGCATAAGCTCTAAATCACATGAAATATGAGAATTGAAAGTGTTGGGCATAATCCCTGGAGAATTCAAAATATATGTTGATCATAATCTCTAGAGCATTAGATCTTTGGCCATTGTATCCCTAAGTGTATTATACAAGTACATGCTAGCATTGGTGTTGAGTGAGAGGCTCTGGAATTGCACTTAGTGTAAATCCCAGTTTTTTAGCATTGAGCTTGGGATCTAAATAGCGCTAGGAGTTACTGGAAATTAATTATGTTGAGTGAAAATGAATCTGGAAACCACCGACCTTATCTTACTTATTTTAAGTTCATTAAACAGAATTTCAAATTTCTACTTCTCATCAAGAACTTAAGAACTACCACGATACATGCGGTAATCCAACATGCAAATAGGTTTAGAGCTTCCTAACTTAGTTGACCAGACCTACCTAAAGGTCTTGATAAAAGAAATGTTTATAAGCTAATGAAAGCACCATGTAAATGGGATCACATTATATGATGCCTAAATGAATATTAACAATAATATATATATATATATATATATANAGGAGTCTATGTATTTATTATTTACTAAAATGATTAAATAAGTATTTAATCCCAAAGTGTTAAATTAGGTACTAGTAAACGAGTTCCTATGTTAAAGAAAAATAACTATTATCCTCACATAAACCAATTAAAGATTATTTTCAAGAAAATAATGGATTCTTTATCTAACTTAAGTTTAACTGCACTTATTCCTAAAGATTGTCTATAAAGACCCAAGCCAAAGGACGACTTAGGGGGATGATTATTATTCCTAATAATTTTGGATAGAATTTTGAAACGTAAATAAATCTTATACAAAACTTGATATTCCATATAGGATAAAACTTACCTTTAGGAGCTCTAGACTACTTGCATGTTGGAACCAACTCCAAGGGTTACGAATTAAAATCAAGAATGGTTCCAGGTCATGGTTAGGAGGAATGTGGTAGTTCCCAACTTATCTGGTTAAAAGATATGGGGTCAGAGTTACCTAGAGTTTTTATTAATTATGTGTGTTTAAGTGTGTAGGGTTTTTAGCCATTAAAAGCTGAAAAGTTGAAAGTATGAGGTTTTTAGCTTCTCTAGTGTTTACTAAAACATGTTTACATATTTTGAATAACAATATTTAGATCTATATTGAAGATCTGCATAGTTGAATACATACTTCAATTGGATTCCATTTTTTCAAATTATGAAAGTCAGTCTCAAATATTTTAGATAATCTCTAGGGTTAATTTTTATGTTGCATGCTATTCTATTAGTTTAAACTTAAAAATAATCCTTTAATTCCTTGATAGGATTTTAAGTTGAAATTTTCTAAGCATTGTATTTAAGCAGTTTTAGAAAGGAGATTAGTGTTACCAGTTTAAATTAGATTTCAAACCCTAGTTTCTAGATAAACTAACTACTAGATATTTTCCCAAACATTTTATTGAATTAAACCAAAGATTTAACAAATCTAGATAAAATAATCATAATGATAAACAAATTCAGTTATTTATAAAAACTAAAAATTATATAAAATTTTCACCAACATTAAAATAACCATTAAATAAACCAATTACAAATATATTTATAAATAACCAGACGAGAGATCAAATATCTTATTTCACAAATTCAAACCCTTAAACAAATCACATTGTTGGAATATTTCACATTGCTAGAAAAAACATAATTCCAAATATAGATATAAACTATTACTATAAAACCAAACAAAACATCTTAAAAATATTTTAAGCTAATAGCATAAACCGAATATCAAATTTACGAAATGCATGAAGGCCAAGAGCCTTTTTGAGTTCCCTTCCAAATCATGCTATTAAAATATTAACATTTCTAAACCTTATTTCACCCATCCTAGCCATCGAATCCTGTAAGGATTTTTTTCCACTCTATTATTTAATTACAAACAAATCGCTATCAATGAAACCGGTTTAATAAATTACAGTATAATATTTAAAACATACAAGCTAAAATAGAGTCTATTTTAAAATGCATCGTGTTAAGTGGAATCCAAAGAAACAAAAAATTAATAACAATAAGAACCATATTAACAAAAAAAATAATTAAATTCTTTAAAAATGTAGTCACAATAACTAAAATAGCTAGGATCGAATCCTGAGAGCACACAACGAAAATACCAAAAAGTTATCGGCTGTGTAATTTTCACATAGGGTGTCACCTTATAGGATGACCATTTTCTCATTTAAAAACATTATATAAAAGTACGGAACAAAGCTACGCTCATTCCCAAACAACATTTCATACATAGACACAAATTACACCTAAGTATCAAATTACATACACAGGCTACATTGCAACCACAAATCCTTCGCTATATTCTTACGACTTCCTGTAAAAGTGATCAAACTATAAAAAAACCAAGCTACCTTCTAATTTAATGAAACACGTACATTTAAAAACCACACTCTTCTACCATACACATAAATAATGAAGCTGTGGAATCATATGTTTCATTGCATAGCAATGGAACCGTAAAATTTAAAACAAGATGCATTATAAAACACAAAGCATTATACCCAAATGAAGATTGCATTATAAATCAAACTGAAAACCAAATCCATTTTGTAGAAAATAGTAAAACTTATTCACAGAGCCGAATATTGTTTTATCTAGTCAAACATATCAAATTTTAAAAATGAGAGAGCCATGAAAGGATTTACACAGTTGTGTATACAAAATTCCCAAAACAGTTCAATAAACCCCACGCAGTGAATCGCTGAAACCATACATTCCCCATACCCAAGCATCAAAACCATGTGATACAACACTACAAGTATAAATGCCCATTTCCATTTTTGGGCTTACCACAAGTTTGGTTGTGCGGAAAACCCACAAATCTTCCTTATAAACCACGTATAGTACTCTCTCTCTCTCTCCCTCTTCCCACCTGAACAATGAAATGATTTATATCAAAATATTACATTCAAACAATAAAACCAAACATACAACGCAAGGATGCAAACAAACGATGAATTAATACATGTCTGCAAGCACAAAGCATGCTGGTTGCGCAACATGGATGCACAACTCTCACCTGGAGCATGAGGAATCCATCTAAAACAAAACAAATAACAAAAGAATAACATCAAAATCCTAACACAATGCTTAAGGAAGACATTTTGCGAATTCCAAGGCACATTCAATGTGCCAATCTTTCCACCACCTCCATGGAAATCAAAAACCCACATTTGCATAGTTTGGTTTCCCATTTCTCACCATCATTTAGAACCCCATCAACTTAAGTCTCACACCATCCTCCATTTCCAATTGCAAGGTTTAAATCATAGTTTCAATGGCATGGAATATGCCATAACACTATCTCCCTCTACACTATAGGTTAAAGTATAAAATATTACATCCAAGGTTTTTAAACCATATATATCATAACCCCTTCTTATCATAGATACAAGGTGTAGTCTATAATTAGGAACCTTTGTCCTGTTTTAACTTTTGAGGATAGGAATAGTGTTGCTTAGGTGTAGAATGTTGTATATGTTTAGGACAATGATTTCACCACATTCACAAGACTAAGTTCACTGGTGAAATCACCTGCAGAGAAAAATAAAAACTTGCATTATCTCATGAGGAAATCAGTAAATCCTGTACCATAAGCATGTTACCTTTCTAACTAGACATTTAAGGGAAAAAACCCCACCACTCCACCCCGTTAAAATACATAGGTAAGTCAACCTATTCATAATAAATCATAAGTGAATTAAATACACATAAAACGAAAGTAAGATGTAAAACAAAATAAGTATCGCCAAATGTCAGTAAAAAAATATAGACAGGAAAAGTAATCTTATAAACATGTTGAAGTATAGAACAATATTATGTAAGATAGCATTATGATCTAAGAAAACACATAAGGAAAACAACAGACAAAATGTAGGTTCAGTTCTGCAAACAAGTCTTTTTTCGTAGTGGAAAATGAAGATGTCCTTAAGATGTAGCAGTTAATTATACTACGAATTTTATTTATTTATTTATCGATTTTAGGGGTATTACAAGTGGTATCAGATCCCATATTCAAACACTAAGAGACCTAATGGGCACTACCAAACATTCCTTACATAAATAAACATTTCAAAACTATATTTGAAATTTTGTTAACTAACATGAAATTATTTGTGATAAATGTTTTAATTACTAAATCATGAACAAAGAAGAAGACAACAACCGAAAAGGAAATATGAATTCCCCAACATGGGAAGAAGAACTGGTGGTAGATTTAAACTCTAATATAATGAAAACCATACAGAGTCTTCGATTATACTTACAAAGCTTCAAAGATGACAATATGAACGAAATAAAAGAGGAAGAAAAATGATGACAACTTCCAAGGAGCATTTCAAAAGTTAAAATCCCCAACCTATGAAGGAGATATGAACACGTGGGAGAATGTTGAAGATTGGCTTCTAGGTATGAGAAAATACTTCCGAGTACACAACTACTGTAGTGAAATCAAATCCCGTCTAGCCATCTATAATTTAAATGGAAAATCAACTAGATGGTGGAGAGACCTAAATAATACAAAAAATTATGAGTTAAAAGATATCAGATGGAGTAATTTTCACATAATATTTCAGGAGACATACATGTCTGAAATATTCTTTGACATGAAAGTTAAATAATTTTGCGAGTTAAGGATGGGATCCATGACCATGATTTCATCCATTAACAAATTTTTGGATCTGTTACAAAACATGCCTTACATAAAGGATGAAAAAGTGAAGATACAACATGTTTTGGGATGCCTTCCTCCTAATTTTGAAGAGAGAATTGAGTTTGACATGCCTAAAACTATGGAAACTACCCTACACAAAGATAGGCTTTGCTATAAGCATGGATAACTTAGGAAGGAAAAAATAAATAGAATTCGAGACAGGCCTAGGACCTTCTCAGACAACCATAAGCCTGGTTTTAAACAAGCACCTTATAGAAAAAAAAACAACAGTTTCCCAGCAAACAAAAACTTCAACGAGATAGGTGCAAAGCCAAATGTTCCTACACCAAATGACAACAAACAAACAACAAATGGAGGAGTAAAATATGCCCCGCTCCAACCTAAATTTTGGAAATTCTAAGTACCCCATAATGCTAGAGATTGTACAAACAAGAATAATGGAGTGTTGAAAAATATACAGGAATACTCAAGGGTATAGGACATAGCTTGCACACCGAGGATTTATGAAGCTTTTGATGGCCTACAAATAGACCATCAGGCTACTATGGTCAAAATAGAAGATAAGGTTTCAAACACTTCTATTGAATTTTGGTTGACCGTGCTTCTTGCTGAACCTATGTATCACCTAAAATTGTTGACACATGTAAACTAGATAGATTTAATCATGAGAAACCATTGATGTAAAAATTATCCACTGGTACGAAAAGAAATATTTCATAATTAGTAAGAGGATGTGAGATAAACTTGAATGGTTTCCCTACTAAAATATATTTGAATATCTTACCCTTAGGACCGTATGATGTACTTATTGACATGCACTGGTTGGAACAACACCATGTCATGCTTGACTGTCTAAACAAGTCAATCTTGGGAAAGTATAACCAAGGGAATCATTCAAATATTGAAGGAATACTTGAGCAGGTTTTCGTTAGACAGATATATGTCTTACAAGAAAATAAGTGTATAAGGAAGAGCTACAATATTTTTGCAGTAAACATCGAGGATGTAGAAGATGTGAGAGAGAAGAAAATCAAGGATTTTCCAATTTTCATGAACTTTAAGGATGTATTTCTTGAGGAAATACCAGGATTACCACAAAACAAGACTTAGATTTCTCCATAGAACTAACACCAGGGTCAGTATCGACTTGAAAATCCCCATACCGCATGAGCGCACTAGAATTCATGGAGGTCAAGTTGTAGTTACACAAGTTTATTTAGAAGGGTTATATCCAACCAATTGTGTCTTGTTGGAGAGCATGTATACTTTTAATAAAGAAGAAGGACAGTGCGATATGGATGTACATTGATTACCACCAGCTTAACAAGATGATCATCAAGAACCATTACCCACTCCCTAGGATCGATGACTTGTTAGATCAAGTTGGAGGAGAAAATATATTTTCAAATATCGATATGCAGTCCAGATACAATTAGGTACTGATTCATGATGAAAATATACATAAAACGACCTTTCAAACTCGATATGACCACTAAGAGTTTGTAGTAATGCCTTTTGGGATGACAAATACAATAGCAAATTTTATGTGCATGATGAACAATATCTTCAATAAATACCTAGATAAATTTGTATTGATCTTTACAGACGACACCCTAGTTTACTCTAAGAGTAAAGAGGAACATATGGAGCATCTCTCCATAGTATTATGGGTGTTACGAGAAAACCAGCTTTACACTAAGTTTAGTAAACTTGATTTTTACAAACCATAGATACAGTACCTAGGTCACATCATTTCCGAGAAAAGTATAACGATTGACCCGAAAAATATCAAACCATGGAGGATTGGCCTACCACTACCTGTTTCAATGGAATTAGGCCATTTTTTGGGATTAGAGTGTTACTACTGAAAGTTCATCGAAAATGTTCAAGGATTTCTTGTCCCATGTCCTCCTTACAAAATAAGGTAAACAATTTTTTATGGATGAACAAGTGGAAGGAAATTTTTTAGAAGTTTTTAACCAACTTTTGATTACTGCTCCAATACTATGAATTGCAGATCCCTATAGCTATTTCGTAGTTTGTACAAATGCGAGCAAGAAAGGACTTGGAGGATCCCTAATGCAGAATGATTGTACAATTGATTACGAGTTGTGGACATTAAAGGAGCATGAAAAAAATTATTCCACCCATGATCTTGAGGTATCAACCATTATCCATGTCGTGAAGATGTGGAGGCACTACCTAATGGGGAAGAAGTTTCTTCTGAACACATACATCATGATTCTGAATTATTTGTTTGATCAGCCATATCTAAATTCCAGGAAGGCCAGATGGTTAGCCTTCCTTAGCGAGTACCATTTCGAATTAAAGCATATAAAGGGAAAGGACAATAAAAATTTTGATGCTTTAAGTCAACGAGCTCATATGTTATATGATGTAACCTTAAGCCAAACAAATTTGTATTTGCATGAAAGGATAAAAACGACAAACATAGTTGACCATTTCTATTTTAAAATCCTAAAGAGGATACAAGAGGGCAGGTTGTTTCAACAACAAAAAGAGTATAAGGTAGATGATACCGGACTATTGTGGTTCGAAGAGAGATTGTATAGTTCAAATAGGAGGGGACATCAGGTCCAACATCCTCATGGAGTTCCATTGAAAACCCTACTGAGGGAATCTAGGATATCAAAAGATGATATCAGAAGTAAAGAAACACTTTTTCTAGCCTAAGGTAAAGGCCGACATAGATTTATTTATCACAAAATGTCAAGAATGTCAATTAGTCAAAGCTGATCTTCCGCATCCTTCATGATTGCTAAAACTGTTACCCATTCTGGTATTGAAGTGGGAGGTCATTAGCGTGGAATTTATTATAGGTCTACCAAAAATAAATAATCAAAATGATTCCATCTTTGTAGTCATTGATAAGTTATCTAAAGCATCACACTTTATCCGAGTTATGTCAACCTACAAGGCAATTCACATTATCAACATCTTCTTAAATGAGATTTTCATATTGTATGGGATACCCAAGGAAATAATCTCGGATCGAGACACGAAGTTTACCAGAAAATTTTGGAGATATTGATTCTTTGGTTTATAGACATAATTAAGCTTTAGTACTGCTTACCACCCGTAGACGGATGGGTAGATAGAATGGGTAAATAAGGTTTTGGAATACATTCTTAGAATGTATGTTATGAACAACCCCACCATGTGGGAGGTTTATCTACACCTCACAGAATTTGCGTATAACAATGGATACCAGACCTCTGCCAAGATGTGTCCCTTTGTGGTACTATATTGTTGAAAGTGTAGAACACCGATTACTTGGGATATTCCAGTGGATCAGCTCATGTTAGGGCCATACATACTAAAGGAGTTGGAACAATTAGTCATAAAAGTTCAACAGAACCTTAAAGAAGTGCAAGACCACCAAAAGAGTTACGTGGATAAGAAAAGAAAATATAAATATTATCAAATCGGTCAACATGTTTACTTAAAAGTAAAAGAGAAGAGAAGCGCACTGAGCTTGGGGAGATGCATAAAGTTGGCACCAATATTTTGCGGGCCCTTTGAGATACTGGCCAAGAGAGGGACAGTAACATTTGAATTATCTCTACCTACTCATATAAAGGTTTATAATTTTTTCCACGCATCCTTATTGAAGAAATATGTATATGATACTAAACATGTTATTGTTTGGGACTTGTTACAGGTGAACCTTGAAGGGGAATTTGTACTCAAGCCCCTTCATATTCTGGACAAGAAAGAAGTACAATTCATGAGGCACACCATATTCCAGTTGAAAGTGCAATGGAATAGCTTAGAAGCCGATGAGGCTACTTGGGAGAATGAAGCCACCATGAGAGAGGCTTACCCCACCTTATTCCATGATTTTATTCCTATTCCCTAGAACACCAGTGAAGTGTTGTTCTAAGCGGGGAGGAATGTAATATCCCAAAATTTGACCTTAACATTAATGGGCATGAGTCCCATTTCAAATGAGTTACTTTGATGTTAATATTTTTATATTCGGCATAAGACCCTACTACACATGAGTATGATGATTTTTTATATATATTGGGAGTAAGCCAATGCATATGTTTATTTAGCATCTATGTGATTATATATGTTGGGCGTGGACTGCGATGGAGAATATTATTGTCATAGGACATTGTACTGGATATATTATGTAATTTACCTTAAATTCATATATTGAGCTGATTATTGTGATTAAATGTGCAGAATACTAAATGGATGATTGAGTTATATAATGTGTTGGGCGTGGACTTAAAACGCATGCGTCATGATATTTTGTGTTGAGTGCAAGCTTTGGAGCACATGAGTGATTAGATTTTGTGTTGAATGCTAGCTCTGAAACACATGAGTTATGATATTTTTGTGTTGAGCATAAGCTTTGGAGCACATGAAATATAGGAATTGGAAGTGTTGGGCATAAGCCCTAGATCATTCCAAATTGATGTTGATCATAAGGTCTGTAGCATCAAATATTTGGCCATTGTATCCCTACATGTATTATACAAGTACATCCTAGAATTAGTGTTGAGCAAGAGGCTATGGAATTGCACTAAGTGCAACTCCCAGTTTTTTACCTTTGAGCTTGGGATCTGAATAGCACTAGGAGTTACTGCAAATTAATTGTGTTGAGTGAAAATGAATCTGAAAAGACCCGACCTTATCTTACTTATTTTAAAGTTGATTAAATGAAATTTCAAATTTCTACTTTTTATCAATTACTGAATAACTACAACGATACATGAGTCAATCCAACATGTAAGGAGGTCTAGAGCTTCCTAACTTAGTTGACCTACCCTACCTAAAGGCCTTGATACAAGAAACTATTATAAGATAATGAAAGCACCATGTAAATGGGATCATGTTATATGATGCCTAAATAAATATTAGCAATAATGTATATAGTTTATATATAATAGGAATAAAAGAAGAAATTATATATAGTATATATATATATATTTAAATAAATATAACTAAAAATAATAAATAAGGATTCTATGTCTTTATTATTAACTAAAATGATTAATTAAGTATTTTATCCTAAATTGTCAAATTACGAGCTAGTAAAAGTGTTCCTAAGTTAAAGAAAAATAATTATTAACCTCACATAAATCAGTTAAAGATTAGTTTCAAGAAAATAATGGATTCTTGATCTAACTGAACTTTAACTCCTATTTTTCCTAAAGATTGCGTAGAAAGACCCAAGCCAAAGGAAGGCATAGGGAGCTAATCATTATTCCTAAGAATTTTAGAGAGCATTTCCAAAAGTAAAGCAATCTTAAACAAAACCTCATATTTCACATAGAAGAAGCCTTACCTTTAGGAGCTCTAGACTACTTGCATTTTGGAACTAGCTTGGGGGGGCCTTGATTAAAACTAGGAACAGTTCCAGGTCATGGTTGGGAGGAACGTGTTAGTTCTCAAGTTATTCAGTTAACAAATATGAGGTAAGATTTATCTAAAGTTTTTATTAATTCTTTGTGTTTAAATGTGTATGGTTTTTAGCCATTAAAAGCTGAATAGGTTGCATGTATGAGGTTTTTATCTTCTCTAGTTTTTATGAAAACATGTTTACATAATTCTACTCACAATATTTATGCTCTAGATTGAAGATATGCATATTTGAATACATACTTCAACTAGATTCCATTTGTTCAAATTATGAAACCGAGTCTCGAATATTTTAGATAATCTCTAGGGTTAATTTTTATTTTGTAGGCTATTCTATTTGCTTAAACTTAAAACTCAGCCTTTAATTCCTATATAGGATTTTAAGTTGAAATTTTCTTGGTATTGTATTTAAGCAGTTTTAGAAAAGGTTAGTGTTAACAATTTAAATTAGATTTAAAACCCTAGTTGCTAGATAAACTAACTACGAGATCTTTTACCAAATATTTTATTAAATTAAACGAGAGATTTAGCAAATCTAGCTAAAATAACCCTAATGATAAACAAACTCATTTATTTATAAAAACTAAACATTATATAAACTATGCACCAACATTAAAATAAACATTAAATAAACGAATTACAAAATATTTATAAATAACCAAACGAGAGATCGAATCTCTTAATTCATAAATTCAAACCATTAAACAATTCACAGTGATGACAAGTTTCATATTGCGAGAAAACACATCATTCCAAATATAAATATAAACTATTACTATAAAACCAAAAAAAACATTGTAAAAAACTTGTAATGTAATATCATAAAAAAAGTATCAAATTTACCAAAGGCGTGAAGGCCGAGATCCTTTCCACATTGCCTTCCAAATCATGCTATCAAAATATTAACACTTGTAAACCTTATCTCACCCATCCCAACCATCAAAAACTATAAGGATTGGCTGTTGGTCTATTATTTAATTACAAACAAATCACTATCAGCAAAACCGGTTTAATAAATTACAGTAATATATTTAAGACATCCAAACTAAACCAAAGTTTATTTTTGAAACCCATTGCGCTAAATTGAATCCAAAGAACCAAAATGTTAATCACCATAAGAACCATATTAACAAAACAAGGAATTAAATTATTTAAAAACATAGACACAATAATTAAAATACCTAGGATTGAATCCTGAGAGCACACAATGAAAATACCAAAACGTTACGAGCTGTATCATTTTCACACATGGTTTTTCCTTATACGATGCATGTTTTCTTGTTTAAAAACATTGTATAAAACTATGGAATAGAGTTACGCTCGTTCCCAAACAACGTTTCCTACACAGACACAAATTACACCTAAATATTAAATTACATACACATTCTATGTTGCAACCGCAAAGTTCAGCTTCTATGCTTATGGTTCCTTATATAAGCAACCAACCTTTAAACAAACCGATATACCTTCTCATTTACACAAACACGTCCATTTAGAAACCACTCTCTACTACCATACGCATAAATTACAAAGCCATGGCATCATATGTGCCATTGCAGAGCACTGGAAATGCAAAATTTAAAATAAGATGCATTATAAAACATAGAGCCTTATATGCAATGGAGATTCCATTGTAAATCAAACTAAAAACCAAATCCATTTCATAGTAAATGGTAACACTTATACACAGAGCGGAATATCATTTTAACGAGTCAAACATATTGAATTTTTCAAATGGTAGAGCCATGAAAGGATTTCCAAAGTCGTGTATACAAAATGTATAGAACAATTTAATAAACCTCAGACAGTGAATGTCTCAAACCATAAATTCCCCATACCCAATCTTTGAAACCATTTGACACAACACAACAAGTGCAAAGGCCGATTTCCATTTCGAGGCTTATTGAGAGTTTGGTTGCTTAGGAAACCCACAAATATTCCTTCTAAACCATGCATTGTACCCTCGCTCTTCTCACCTGCACAACGAAACAATTTTTATCATATGTATTCCATTCAAATGATAAAACTAAATAAACAACGCAAGTGTGTAAACTAGTGACGAATGCATACATGTCTACAAGCATAGAGCATGTCGGTTTGGCATCATAGACGGACGGCTCTCACTTGAAGCACGAGGCCTCCATCTCAACCACAATGAAAAAAAAAGAATAACATCAAAACCCTAACACAACACTTAAGGTTGATAGTCTGCAAAATCCAAGGCAGATTCAATGCGGCAACTTTTCCACCACCTCCATGCAACTAAGAAACCCACATTTGCATAGTTTGGTTTCCCATTTCTCACCCTCGTTTAAAAATCCGTCACCTCAAGTCTTAAACAATACACCATCGTGAATTGCAACGTTTAACACATAGTTTTGATGGTGTGGAATATGCAATAACACTATCCCCCTTCACAATATAGGTTAAATTATAAAGTATTACATACAAGGTTTTTAAACCTTCAACATATAGTTTATAAACATGCGTATATATACATATATATATATATATATATATATATATATATATATATATATCAGANTTTTAACTTTTGAGCATAGGAATAGTGTTTCTTAGGTGTAGAATGTTGTAGATGTTTAGGATGATGATTTCACAACATTCACAAGACTAAGTTCATCGGCGAAATCACTTGCATAGGAAAATAAAAACATGCATTAGATCATGATGAACTAAGTAAACCTCAAAGCATATGAGCCTTACCTTTCTAAGTGGACATTCAAGGGAAAGAACCCTGGTACTCCACCCCTTTTACATACATAGGTAAGTCAACCTATTCATAATAAACCATAAATGAATTAAATACACGTAAAACAAAAGTAAGACGAAAAAAAGTATCGACAAATGTCAGCAAAAAATATAGACAAGAAAAGTAATCTTATAAACATTTCAAAGTATAGAACAACATTATGTAAGACGTCATCATCACCCAAGAAAAACACATAAGGAAAAGGGCATACAAAACTTAGGTTTAGTTGTGCAAACATTTTTTGCTCCGTGGTGGAAAATGAATATGTCCTTAATATCTAGCATTTAATTAGCCTATGAATTTTTATTTATTAATTTATGGATTTTAGGGACATTACACAAGGGTTAAACAGGCACGATTTTTCCCTAGGAAACATTAATTTCGAAGTAATGGAAGTGATCGTATTTCGAATGCAAATAAATGGCATTGGTAGAGTTAATAAACACATCCATTAAAATTCACAGATCGCGTAGTAAACAAATAAAACAGAGGAAATTTTATTTAAACAAAATCCATTACAAAGCCATACAAGTATTCTATAGAAAATTGAGTCAAATCCCCAAACGGGTTGAGAGAACCCCAAACCCAAACCTGCAATGAACAACTTAGGAATTACTATCAACATTTCCATAGACCCCAATCAAAACCCAACAGGGAAGTTGTTTTACAATCTGAGAAGCATAAAGACCAAGCATTGGGTAAAGGACATCTCTCTACGTGGGCTTACCCATATGGTTGTGAGTTGACCAAGTAACTTCCCAACCAACAAAGTACTCAAGCTACCCCAAATCCTGCAACACAAAACCAAACAAAACAATGAGAAGTATGCAGTTAAACCATTAAGACCAAAGGAAAGATAAAGAGTTGAAACATACAGGGATGATGGCATAGTTCTAAACTTTTTTGATACCGGCGTTGTAAGCCCAACTTGGGCATGCACAACTCCAACGTTGGATCCTAAACCTCCCTCAACACCATACAAAGGACCAAACAAATGAAAAACTAAAACCTAGCGCAAGGCATAAGGATTGAATCCTTCCCATCACATGGATCATTAAATGCTACAACTTGGCCTCTACTAAACGTTAAATCAAAACTCACTTGCATATATTATGGCTTCAAACTTCTTTCCATCAAAACATTAAACCATTCCATAGTTTTGATTTCCATATGTATTCTATAGTTTAAATACTTAATACCATATATTCAAATATCACATAGTTTTATTCAAAAGTATAGAAACCCCTTAACCATATTTTACCAACATACTTTAAAATTTATGCCTAAACCCTTGCTCCTTTAGTTGGGTTCATATCTTGGAGAATATGATTTAGTATT
The DNA here is from genome assembly GCA_001517045.1 of Pseudotsuga menziesii. Lineage (NCBI taxonomy): Eukaryota > Viridiplantae > Streptophyta > Pinopsida > Pinales > Pinaceae > Pseudotsuga > Pseudotsuga menziesii. Next base: position 196,685 of record LPNX011124449.1, read on the forward strand.
CTATTTGAAAAAACATTTAGTGCTTAGGATTAGCTAGTTGTATATGTTAGGACTCTTTTCCATCACGTTCATGAGCCTAAGTTTATAGCTGAAGTCACATGCAGATAAATAGGTACACATGTGTTAGTTCACAATGAAATAATCTATCACAATAGCATAGGTTTCCTTACCTTTCTGAGTGAGTTGATAAGGAAAAATCCTGCCACTCCACCCCTTTATATACCTAGGAAAGTAAACCTATTCATCGTAAATAAATAACAAATAGGTAACCTAACATGAAAGAAAAACATTAATAGAATAAGATCAACAACATCAGTGAACAACATAAATATGTGCATAAACTACAAACACATCGAAAAATAGAATAGTGACATGTAAACATTATCATCATACAAACAACATACATGAAGGAAAACAACAACAAAACTTAGGCTTAGTTCCTTATCCAAGTTTTTATTCCATAGTAGAAAAAGAATATGCCCTTAATATCTTAGTGTATTTATTATCCTACCAAATTAATTATTTATTTATGGATTTTAGGGACATTACATGTGGTATCAGAGCCCGTATTCAAACACTAAGAGACCTAATGGGCGCTACTAAACATCCATTCCATAAATCAACATTTCAAAACTGTATTTGAAATTTTATTAACTAACATAAAATTATTTGTTACTAAATGTTTTAATTACACGATCAATAAATAGTTTAGGTCATGAATGCAAAAGAGGACAACAACGGGAAAGGAAATCTGAATTCCCCAACAAGGGAAGAAGAACTGGTGGTGGAATTAAATTCCAATCTAATGAAAACCATACAGAGTCTGAAAGAAGACTTACAAAGCTTCAAATATGATAACATGAATGAGAGAAAAGAGAAGAAAGCAATCAAGGAAGCTTTACTCTGGAACATGACACGAGTAAAGCCTCAAGGAAAACCTACCCATTCTACTAATAAATATAAGGAAGCGTATCATCATAAATGAAGAACTAGAAGTCCAAAGGAAGAGGGAAGAGAAGAACACACACCTGATCACCTAGATAAAGAATATCATAGTTATTCTAGTGAAGGTTCCCTCTCTCCTTGCAGAAAGAGACATAAAAATGATGACAACATCGAAGGAGAATTCTGAAAGATAAAACCCCCAACCTATGAAGGAGAGATGAATACTGAGGAAAATGGTGAATAATCGCTCTTGGGTATGAGAAAATAATTTCGAGTACAATATTACTCCAGTGAGATGAAATACTGGATGGCCATTTACAATTTAAATGGAAAAGCAGCCAGATTGCGGAGAGACTTGAAGCATACCAAAAAAGATGAAGCAAAAGAAATCATACAAAGTAATTTTCGCAGATTATTTCCTGAAAAATAGATTTCTGAGAGGTTCTTTGACAGGAAAATGAAATAATTTCATGAGTTAAGGATGGGCTCCATGATCATGGATTCCTTTATTGACATATTTTTGGATCTGTTACACTACGTCCCTTACATAAAGGACTAAAAGGTGAATATACAACAGTTTCTCGAGTGTCTTCCTCCCAATTTTCGAGAGAGAATTTAGTTTGACATGCCCAAAACTCAAGACAAAACCATACATAAATCTAGGATTTTCTATGATCATGGATAGATATGGTAGGAGAACACTAACCGAAGTCAAGATAGGTCTAGGACCTTCTCGAGCAACTGAAAACCAGGTCTTAGACCATCACCTTAGAAAAAACAGAACAATAGTTTTCCAACTAACAAAAATGTCAACAATATAGATGCAAATCCAAATGTGCCTGGAATAAATACCAACATACCAGCAACAAATGGAGGAGCCAAGGCTTCCTTGTTGTAGGTTAGCTATTGGAAATTCCAACGACCCCATTATGCTAGAATTTGTCCAAGCAAGACTGGTGGAGTCTTGAGCAATTTATAGGAAGAACCAAGGGTAGAAGACATGGATAGCACATCGAGGCTCTATGTAGCACTTGATGGAGGACAAGCATACCATCAAGCCACTATGGTCGAAATAGAAGGTAAGGTTTCAAACACTTCTATTTCAATTTTGATTGATCTCGATGCTTTCCAAAGCTATGTATCACCAAAGATTATTGAAACGTGTAAACTAAAAAAAGTAAAACATGAGAAACCATGGCTGGTACAATTATCCATTGTTACAAAAAGAAAGGTTTTGGAACTAGTGAGAGACTATGAGGTAAACTTGAACAGTTTTCCAGCTAAGATATATTTGTATATCTCACCCTTAGGATCGTATGATGTACTTCTAGACATGGACTAGTTGGAACAACACCATGTCATGCTTGATTGTCTAAACAAGTCAATCTTGTGCATAGATATCCAAGGGAATTAGACAAATATTCAAGGCATACCCAAGAAGGTTTCCATTAGACAGATATGTACCTTACAAGCAAAGAAGTGTATAACGAATGGCTGCAAACTTTTTGCGGTAAACATCTAGGATGTGGAAGTTGAGAGAGAACAACAAATTGAATAATTTCTTGTTCTCATGGTATCTAAGGATATATTTCTTGATTAAATACCGAGATTACCACCAAAATGGGACTTAAACGTTTTTATAGAACTAAACCTAGAGCCAGTACCAGCGTCGAAAGACCCATACCGCATGACCACACCAGAATTGGTGGATCTCAAGTTGTAGTTACAGTAGTTGATTGAGAAGGCTTATATCCGACTGAGTGTGTCCTCTTGTTAAGAAGCTAGATTGTTTGTGAAGAAGAAGGATGGTACGATGTGAATGTGCATCGATTATGACTGCTAAGAACCGTTACCCACTCCCTAGGATCGATGAATTGTTAGATCAAATTGGAGAAGAAAATATCTTTTCAAAGATCGACCTGTGGTCCAGATACCATCAAGTATGGATCTATGATGAAGATATAAATAAAACAACCTTTCGAACTTGATACAACCATTAGGAGTTTGTAGTAGTGCCTTTTGGGCTAACCAATGCACCAAAATTTTTTATGTGCATGATGAACTATATCTTCAATACATATCTAGATAAGTTTGTATTGGTCTTTATAGATGATATAGTAGTTTACTCGAAGAGTAAAGAAGAACATGAGGATCATCTTTGCATAGTAATATGGGTGTTACAGGAACACTAGGTGTATGTTAAGTTTAATAGCTGTGATTTTTACAAACCACATATACAATACCTTGGTCACATCATTTCCTAGAAGGGGATAGTCGTCGACCCAGAAAATATTAAAGCCATAGAATACTGGCCTACACCTACCTCTCTGACAACCATTAGGTCATTTTTGGGATTAGCAAGTTACTATCCAAAGATTGTTTAGAACGTTTTGAGGATTTCCTATCCCATGATTACCTTACAAAAGAAGGAAAACACGTTTTTGTGGAAAACCAAGTGCGAGGAAAGTTTTTCATAAGATTCAGCGGCTTTTGACTACTGTAGAGATACTACAAATTGCGGATCTCTATGGGGATTTCATTGTTTGCACAGATGCGAGCAAGGAAGGACTTGGAGGAATCCTCATGCAGAATGACTACATGATATGTTATGAGTCATGAAAATTAAAGGAACAAAAACAAAATTATCCCACCCACGATCTTGAGCTAGAAACCATTATCCATGCCTGAAAGATGTGGAGGATCTACACGTGATTCCATGAAGGTGGGTAACACTTTTTGGCCAAATTTGGTGATGAAAACCTGATTTTTTACTCATGTGCTAGATAGAATCCCTTGAAACACATATATTCAATGTGGATTTCGACTTGCAGTAAAAAACATTGTAGAATATTATGTTGGCTTCCCAATAATATTTAAAAAAAAATATTTATATGTCATTTAATGTGTGAAAATTTTCATTTAATGAGTTGTGTGACCTTAAAAATTTGAAGAAGTGAATAAGTGGCTTGTGTCCAACCCCAATAATTCAATCTTACATTAATAATTATATAGATAGATAGATAGATATATGAGCATGATCTACACAAAATGCACTGTGGTATGCATATTTTTTTGTTAATTTATTTTGCAATATACAATTATTTATTATTTTTCATAAGTGACCACCTCTGATTTCAACATCATTTTGTACGTGTTTCCATCCCAGTTTTTTTTTCACTGTTTTGAAAAATTGAAAAACCAAAGATACCCTTTTGAAGAGGATACGTCGATGTATGGGATGTGTATTTTTAAGAAATTTTTGGATGTGTATATTTTACCCTGCGTATTTTTCTTTGATCTGCTTCGAAGTTGTTGTCTGGTTTTCTAAGTGTAAGTTTCAGAACTAATTAAAAAAACCCATATGAATTCCAAAATGCATGCATGATATCTCAATAGATAGAGGATTCGGTGATCAATCTATTGGTATGAACTCCGCTCAGTTGTGTGCCATGAATGACAGGGTTTACACCCCTAGAAGACACATGGAAACATTGATTTTATTATAAGAGGGATAATTCTCTTTTTTCAGGCCCTTGATCGAGGGATTTAAATATCTCGATCGAGGTTTTAAAATAAACTCGATTGAGGGTTTAAAGAAAGCTTAATCAAGGTTTTATTAAACACTTGATCGAGGGTCTAACAAAACCTCGATCAAGCTACTATTAAACACTAGAAAAAAATATTTGTACATGACTACCAAGGTTTTATACATGCATGCTCCCGAGTTTTATATTTAGTACAAAAAATTGAGGAGATAAATCCTAGGCCCTTGGTTCTGAACATCTTGTGGACACTAACTACCATAATCTGTATCTAGAAGATTATGCCCATGTAGGACATTTTAGAAATGGGCTTCAAGGACCCAAATAGAGAATTTAAAAGAAAAAATAGACAAGAATAAAGACCTCTACCTCATTAGGAAAAAAACTAGTAATAAGCATAAGTGTTCATTAAGTAATTGTTTTCACACATTTTGAATAATAAGTAAAAACAAACATTTCCACAATAATAAAGGGGAAATGGGAATTTCAAGATCATTTGATTCCTATCAGCAATATATCCAATGTGTATAAAATTTCTTCAACCTAATGTTTTTAGAATTCGAGTTACAAAATTGTAGTGAAAGGTTTTAAATACTAAAAATACTTTGCTCCTTCGTAAATAATTTTTTATTTTAAAAAACTACAATTATGTGATATGACTTTGAAAACACTAATTTTTATCTTAATCGTCATGTTCTATTCTGCCGTGGGATCTGGGCTTTAAATATCTAGTTGGAGGATCTATATACTAGGAAGATCATAGTCCTGAGAGTTTAGGTCAAGTGGACACTCGACCTGGATTCTCAGGACTACGATCTGTTAGGATTATTAATCCTCCCTTGTCGAAATTTGGTCATATGTCTAAATCGGGAGCCATGTCTAAATCGGGAGTCCATCCAGTCTATTTATAGTCATTAACACCATTGAGTCCACTTGACCTAATTGGGGCACATGTTTCAGTTACTAAAGTGTGGGGAACACTAATTAAGGCTCACTGCCACTGATTGCACTTGATTGCATCAGTTTAGGAGCCTCCTAGACCAATCCCTACAATTTAGGAAGCCACTGGGAGTGCCGAAACCAACCAAGGTCAGTTCACTTCAGTTAATGACTAGTCAAGCTAAGTTAGGAGTTAGTTACATTCAGTTCTAGTCTCTACATTCAGTTAGCGCTAGGATTACTTGACTGAACACATGTGGGGCGCATTTCTCACCTACCACTGTCAGTTAACCTTAGTCAACACTAAATGCAACACTTGAGATATGTCTTAGAGCTCCGATCAACTCCGGTTATGGTTTAGACAAGGTCAGTTAACTATTGAGTCCTCCGATAGTGATTTAGACAAGGTCTTGGTTACCTACAGTTAAGTAGAGTCTAATCAATTCGAACTTCCTCATGTGGATTCGAATTGCTTGTGGCTATTAAATCCATTGTACTTCATTGTAATTATCTATCTAATTACTCTTTGATTAATGAAAAGCATTCACAGCTGCAAGCCATTTTTGCACTGTTTCATTCTTCAATAACTGAGTAAATTGTGTGATCGATCATGTGAGTTGTGTGTTTGTCCATAGATCTATGTGCTCAATTTAATATGGCATCAAAGCCTCAGCAGAAAAAGCACTTCTCCTCCTCAGATCTCCTACTGGATCATTTTTTTGTTTTGCGGGTACAACTTCGAAATGATTTCATCTTTGATGATACAAGATCTTTGTCGGTTGTCTATTGGGCTCGGTAAAGAGTGTTTTCGTAAGATTAAATGGCTGAATAAAAGTGATGGATATTTTGGAACATCCAACACCATAAGCAACCTTGATCCAAAAATCTCGTCCTCCACTCTCTCTGATGAAGTTGTTTAAGATAAAGAAGAAGCAGAAGCTTCTACACAATCAATTCGAATTGAAGACAGTCTCCATGCAGTGACTCCTTCTCTTGATGCTTTGGAAGTTCATGAGATCTCTGATATCTCATCTTCTCATATTTCTGAAACAGAAGAATACATTCGAATATCTAATATTGAATAAAAATTCTGCTGCACTTCCATGCAAACATTCATCGGTGTTTTCCCTTTAAATTTTGTGCAAAATTTACTAGTAATTGCTTCTGAAAGTGAAGAGAAATTTGATTTTTATCCCTCTAATGTTGCTTCTGGTGTGAAAATATGTGATACCTTGGATATTTTGGAAGAAATATCAGATTACTAGAGTGATCCATTCGCTCCCCATGATCTATATTTTCCAGCAAATTCCTACAAGATTGAATGCACCAAAATTCAGAATTTTGAAGAAGAAGAAAGTTGTGCATCCACCGTCTTGGTTAACCATTTATTTGAATCTGATATTAACCTTATTGGATCTGATATGATATTATTTAGATATGATCTTATATTTATTGTTTTAATATATAAAATTCATAATCTTTCAGTACCACTTGTAGCTGTTCTCATCAACGATGTGAAGAAACAAGTACCACAAGTCTCCTACAAAACTGCTGCTGGGGATTTGATTCCATTTCACAGTTTTGGATCTGTTTTGAACCTATTTAGATCTGATTTACTTTCTGATATGATATTATTTGGTTCATATTTTAAAATCAAAAATCCTTCAGTCATGCTTTTAGCTGCTCTCACCAATTCCGGTGTGAAAAATCAAGTACCGCACTTTCTCTTCAAAACTGCTGATGGGGATTTGGTGTTAGTTTCCTCATATGAGGTTGCTGATATTTTATTATGTGATTAATTATATATTTCAGAATATATATCAGACTATGGAGCTCAAGCATTCTCTCTCAACAGTCCCAGTGCTTCTCTACCATTGATCACATGCTCATCTCCTCACAGAACTAGTAAAGAGGAAGATTTTCTGCATCCGTCTGGACACCTGCTCCTAACACTTCGGGCTGTTATTACCACTCATGGTTTTATGTTCATGGATGCAACATATCGGTTTATTGAGTGTTCCTCACATTCTCTAAATTCTCAAGAACCTTTTCTCACTTTTCAGTTGACTTCAGTTGCTCTACATGGGTCCAGTCTTCATCTGACAGCTGTCTATATTTCTGATTTAGTTGAGCATATCATTCTTCTTCCAAAGAGGAAGATCCCTCCATACATAATGATGGAGAGGCTCACATGCCAGGCCCCAGGATACCTATGCATAGAAGAACCATATTGATCCTGATTCTACCAGCTTAATTAGAGGGGGGGATTTTTTCCCATGTGGTTTTTCCCCAGCACCTTGTTTTTGAGCAGTTACTTTACTTTACTTGATGTAATGGGTGACCTATGGTATTAGTTACTAGGTCCCATAGATTTTCCAAGTTAGCATTCAGGGGGGTGTTAGGATTATTAATCCTCCCTTGTCCAAATTTGGTCATATGTCTAAATCGGGAGTCATGTCTAAATCGGGAGTCCATCCAGTCTATTTATAGTCATTAACACCATTGAGTCCACTTGACCTAATTGGGGCATATGTTTTAGTTTATAAAGTGTGGGGAACACTAATTAAGGCTCACTGCCACTAATTACGATTGTTTGATTCAGTTTAGGAGCCTCCTAGACCAATCCCTACAATTTAGGAAGCCACTGGGAGTGCTGAAACCAACCAAGGTCAGTTCACTTCAGTTAATGACTAGTCAAGCTAAGTTAGGAGTTGGTTACATTTAGTTCTAGTCCTCTACATTCAGTTAGTGCTAGTTTTACTTGACTGAACACATGTGGGGTGAATTTCCCACCTACCACTGTCAGTTAACCTTAGTCAACACTGAATGTAACACTTGAGTTATGTTTTAGAGCTTCGATGAACTCCGGTTATGGTTTAGACAAGGTCAGTTAACTATTGAGTCCTCCGATAGTGATTTAGACAAGGTCTTGGTTACCTACAGTCAAGTAGAGTCTAATCAATTCAAAATTCCTCATGTGGATTCGAATTGCTTGTGGCTATTAAAGCCATTGTACTTCATTGTAATTATCTATCTAATTACTCTTTGATTAATGAAAAGCATTCACAGCTGCAAGCCATTTTTGCACTGTTTCATTTTTCAATAACTGAGTAAATTGTGTGATCGATCATGTGAGTTGTGTGTTTGTCCACAGATCTATGTGATCAATTTAATACGATCTACCTATGATATAGATCCTCAAGTGTGATATTTAAATCTTAGAGCATAGCGCGTAATCGAACAGGACGATTAAGATAATTGTATTTTTTTTAAATTAAAAATTATATACAAAGGAGAAAAGTATTTTTAGTACCTTTAGAGAGATGAAAATGTGAGCATGAAAAAAAAAGATGACCTCATTTCCTTGGGTTATATTAAAGTCCATTGTTTACTCTTCAAAATTGTTATTCTGTCACACATTTACAGTTAATATTGCTAGTAAAGTATTGAATGACATTAGAATTTACATCAGTAACACATGACTAATTGTTTTGGTGTTTCATATTTCTAGGAATGGAGGAAAATAAATAAAAGAAAAGATGTTATGGAAATAGTGGGATCCGAAAAACAAAAGGTATTGAAACTAAACATGATACTACATCTTATTTCGACAAAAAATGAAAATGTTCAATGACATGAATTCAAATGGGGATTCAAAACACAAGGTGTCTAATCATCTTTTCGAAGACCTCATTAAATGAAAATTTACATGATGCATATGGAAATACACATGTTTTTAAATACCTCTATTGAATTTTTATGTGCGGTTAGAGAAAAGCTCGATTGATCTAGCAACTTAATCGATCTTTTCAAAACATTAACTAAAAAAATATTCAAGTGCCCATATTCGTGTGTGCATACGAATATGGACACCCAAAAATTTCTTTAATCAAATCTTTTAAAATCTCGTATTGTTCATGGAAACAAGGTCTTCAAATTCAATTAAAATCAAACATAGAATTATATGATGATAAAATTGAATAAAACATAATATCGACTAGAAGAATGATACTTGTGGGTAATAGTATATACCTTAAAGAAAAAAACAAGTAAAAGCATTACTACGGCCACTTCCTCTAGATTTTGTGTGTAGATATTAGTTGTGGATTAATTGGAGTTATAGATGTGATTAATTAGAGCCGTAATCACATCTATGACTCATTTACTATGTGACCCATATCTACGAATGGATATAAATTACCCTTTTATATCCAACAAATGAAGTGAATTAAATGATGGGATTTTTGCCTATCAATAGATGGTTAGAAATGCTCGACCGAGGTCCTTTTCAATCCTCGATTCGAGCTGGGTTTTAACCCTCGATTGAGGGTTTATCAAAATCTTGATCAACGATTTAAAATAACCTTGATCGAGCATGGTATAAACACTCTATCAAGGTGTAAGACCTCAATTAAGGGTTTCATGTAAGCTTGATTGAGGTATGCTTTTTGTTTTTGTCAAAATCGCCTTGCCAAAAATTGTAACCCACCTTCATGGATGCACCCCTACCTCATGCATAAGAAGTTTCTTCTGAAGAGAAACAACATGATTCTGAAGTATTTGTTCAACAAGCAAGATCTAAATGCCAGACATCCTAGATGATTGGCCTTCCTTAGCAAGTAACACTTTGAATTAAAGCATATAAACGAAAAGGAGAATAAAATCACCGATGCTTTCAGTTGACAAGATTATATGTTATATGAGGTAAAATTATGCCAATCCGATTCAGATTTGCATGATAGGATCATAAAAAAGAATGGAGTTGACCGTTTCTATGTTGTAGTACTAAAAACGATTCAAGAGGACAGGTTGTTTCAAAAAAAAAGAGAGTATAATGTAGGTGAGACCAGAATATTGTGTTCCAAAGAGAGATTGTTTGTGTCGAAAGGAGGGTACATCAGGTCCAACATCCTAACGGATTTCCATCGAAATCCCTACTCGAGGCATCTAAAATATGAAAATATGATATCAACAATGAAGAGACACTTTTTATGGCCTAATTTAAAGGATGAGATAGCATTGAGGTCAAATATTGAAGGAAAAGAGGAACAAAATATGGTGAAAGAGGCAGTTCTAGGGTTTTTACAGTCCCACGATGAGATTTCCCATTCAGGGCAGTTTGCAGCTTCCAAAGGGATCACCCATTCCAAGCTATTGAATGTTATTGAGAATATTCATGACTTTAGACTCATCAATGCCCAGATTAGCAGCATCCCAATAGGCCAGACTGTGATACATTTCCATGCAAAGATGGTGCCAATGTCAGCTGAGCACCCCAATGGGCTGTGCTTGGGAAATAGAGGCACATATGGCTCCAGGTAGCACTGGCATAATAAGGGTTTGTCTTTCCATCGTGGGACACACGTAGATGAGAACTCACCAGGTAATTCCTTTTCGGTTTTCGTTAGATCTTTGAAGGGGGTCTCTCTCTATTTGCAAGTGAACCTACAATTATCTTTCTATAGCTGAAATGATTGATTCAATAGGCAGATGGTACCCCTTGAGGATTGCAGGGGCTTATCTATGCAGGACGAAAACTCTCCGACCACCTAAAACTCCAAAGCCTTGGGATCTCCAAAGATGCGTGCATCTCCATGGTGGCCAGTCTTCAGGGAGGAAACAACAAATCCTCTACTTCTCAGCCTAATTCCTTCAAAGAGGCAATGTGTGAGGGGTTCTCTATAGCTCAATATCCAGTCCAAACCCCTCACATGGTCTACATAGTAAAATCTGAGGAGGTGCCCACTTTGGAGATCAAGCAGCCAGAAATCATATAGAACATTCTCTTGCACAAGGAAGAGACCCTAATCTACAGATTCAATGGATAGTGTTCAAAAACAAAATATCTCCTCGAGTGGATCAAATCCAACTTCCTCAAGGAATCTAAGGTACTACTCTTCTCAAAGGTTTTTTTTAGTAACTTTTCCTTCTCGAGAAGACCTTCTGTAGGTCACGAGAAATGGGCCTTGGTTCTAGGTGTCTCCTGGGATTTTCATAACCCCCTTGTTTCCTTCATTTGACCCTTGAACCATGCTAGTGATTAAGGTTCCCATATGGGTTCGTCTTCCAAACTTACCAATCCACTTTTGGACTCAATCGGTCTTCAAAGGGATAGGTAACGCAAGGTATTTTCACCTTTGCTCACATTTGTGCCACCATTGATATCAGTTCTAGGCTCCCCGACATGATCAACCTAATACTAGGGAACTCCATCTGGAGAGAAGCATTGGACTATGAAAACATAGCCTTCAGGTGCAAGATATGTCAACAAGTAGGCCACCTTCTTCATGCATGTCTGCAAAAGAGCACCCATCAGCAATGAACAACGAAAGCACACAAGGCCAAATGCTGGTAACCGCATGTAGAAAATTCTTATGATGACCAGCTAGATGAAGACAATAATTCTCAAGATGAACAACTTGATGAAGACACGCCCTCAGCTGAACAGGAACAAATATCCACTTCACCTCCACCCGAGGTACACATGCCTATTCTAGCAGATGAAGGCACGGAAAGTGCCCCCCATAAAGGGCATATAATATTCCATGAATCTTCCTCTTTAGACTCAGAAAAGGAGCTCCACCATCCATCCATTGATGTAATGCAACTGGCCTTAGTGTCCCCACCTTTCGGGGAATGGATACAAGTCAAGAAAAAACTAGGAAAAAAAGGAAAAACCTGAGAATCAACACATTTAGGGCTGGCTTCTTCTCCTTTGTCATTTCCAAGTCATTTCTTTTCTTTTAGATACCCTCTGTTATGATCCTACAGTGGATCTGGATTTAGTGTCAGTTGTGCTTTCAGTCAAGTGTTATGTGTTCTTTTTCTGGAAATTAGCCACTCCTTTTCGCCTCACTTGGCCCTCTGGCATGTAGCGGAAAGATGATTGTAACATTATTTTCTTTTTCGGCAATACAAGATTCTTACTAACTTACAAAAAACAAAAAGAGGATGAGATAGCAGTATTCATCGAAAAATGTCACGAATGTTAGCTAGTCAAATTTGAACACCAACATCCTTCGGGATTACTAAAACCGTTACCCATTCTGGAATGGAAGTGGGAGGTTATCAGTGTGGATTTTATTACAAGTCTACCAAAGAGAAAGATGCAGAATGATTTCATCTTTGTAGTGGTTAACAAGTTATGTAAAGTGACACTCTTTATCCCTGTTAAATCAACTTTCAAGGAAGTTCACATTTCTGACATATTCTTAAAGGAGATATTCAAATTTCATGGGATACCCAAGGAAATCATATCAGATCAATACATGATGTTTACCGGTAAATTTTGGAGATAATTATTCTCCGGTTAATAGACGTAGTTAAAATTTAGTACTGCCTACCACCCGCAGACAAACAAGCAAACAAAACGGGTAAACCATTTTGGAAGACATGCTTAGAATGTATGTTATGAACAATCCCACCAAGTGGGAGGATTATCTGCACCTCGTAGAGTTTGCATATAACAACGGATACTAGACCTCCACCAAGATGAGTCCCTTCGAGGTACTCTATGGTTGGAATTTTATAAGATCGGTTACTTGGGATATCCCGGTGGACCGGCTCATAGTTAGTCACCAAAGAACAACAAAATCTCAAGGAAGCACAAGACCTAAAGAAATGTTATGAAGATAAGAAAAGAAAATATAAATATTACTAGATTGTTGAACATGTTTACTTAAATGTAAAAGTGAATAGAAGCTGATTGGGATTGGGAAGATGCGAAATGATGGCACCAAGATTTTGTGAACCCTTTGAGATATTGTCCAAGAGAGGGCCAATGGCATATGAATTAGATTTATATTCTCATATAAAGGTTCATAATGTTTTCCATGAATCTTTATTGAAGAAATATGGATATGATACTAAACATGTTATTGATTTTCCCTTGCTAAAGGTGGAACCTGAAGGGGAATTTGTACCTGAAACCATTCATATTCTAGACAAAATAAAAATACAAGTCAGGAACAAAACCATAGTCCAGCTGAAAGTGCAATGGAAGCACTTTGGAGTAGATGAGGCCACTTGGGAGAATGAGGCCACCTTGACAGACGCTTACCCCACCTTATTTCATGACTTCATTTCTACTCCCTAGAACACCGAGAGAGTCTTGTTCTAAGCGGGGAGGGATGGAATATCCTAAATTTTGAACTTAACTATAATGGTCATGGGTCACATTGCATATGATTTACTTTGATGGTTATGTCTGTATGTTAGGAATATGCCCCACTACATAGGATTTATGATTATTAGTTAGATATATTGGGCGTAAGCCCATTAGAGGAAATTTCGACTCAAAATGGACCTTTTAACTCTAACTCAAATTCCATGTCATCATGTGTTATCCAATGAAATTTCTTTAAATTTGAAATACCGTATAGTTCTTAAACACTTTTTTAGTATACATTTGGGGATAGGTATCATAAAAAAACTACTTTCTTTGTTTGTATTTTCCACATATCTCCCGGTGTTTTTACTTAAATTTCGATCGGGAGAGCTCATTGGATCCAAAATTAAATTCCGCATCAAACGAGTACCCACTCGACATACTTTTGACAGACCCTGCTACCCCAAAAACAAGAAATACCTAAAAAAACATCATCATGTTTTTTTAGGTATTTCTTGTTTTTGGGGTAGCAGGGTCTGTCAAAAGTATGTCAAGTGGGTACTCGTTTGATGCAAAATTTAATTCTGCATGCAACGAGCTCTCCCAATCGAAATTTGAGTAAAAACATGGGGAGATATGTCGAAAATACAAACAAAAAAAGTAGTTTTTTCTTTTCTTCCTCCAAAATTAATAAATATTATTTTATTATTTTAACTATTATTTTATTAATGTTTTTTATGAGGCCCATTTTGAGTTGAAATTTCCTCTAATGAATGCATATGTTTTATTATATTGTATACTATTGTATATGTTGGGCGTGGATTTTGATGGAAAATGAATATTATCATGGTACAAAGTACTGGATTTATTTTTAGGTGATTATGTATATACATATAGTGAGATGATTATTGTGATGAAATGTGCAAAAGACTGGATGCATTATAGAGTTCTATAATGTGTTGGGAATAAACCCTTAAGAACATGAGTGATGAGATTTGTGTTGAGCATAATCTCTGGACCACATGAGTTATGCGATTTGTGTTGATCATAAGCTCTAGAACACATGACTTATCAGATTTTGTGTTTAGAATAAGATCTGGAGCATCAGATCTTTGGCCATTGTATCCCTAGGTGTATTATACAAGTACATCCTAGCATTAATGTTGAGTGAGAGGCTCTCAAATTGCAATAAGTGTAACCCTCAAATATTAGAATTGAGATTTGGCTCTGGATAGCACTAGGAGTTACTCAAATTAAGTGTGTTGAGTGAGAATGACTCTAAATAACACCGACCCTTATCTTACATATTTTGCGTTGATTAAATGAAATTTCAAACTTACTTCTCATCAGGTACTGGAAGAACTACCACGATACATGAGCTAATCCAACATGCAAGGAGTATCCAGAGCTTCCTAACTTCATTGACCAACCCTACATGAGGCCTTAATAAAAGATAAAGTATAAGCTAAGGGACACACCAAATATGAAACTATGTTATATGATGCATAAATAAATATTAAAGATAATATGTAAAGTATGTATATATTATGACTAAAATAATTATATATATAAAGAAATAAATATAACTAAGATAATCAAAAAATAATATAGGTATTTATTATTACTAAAATGATTAAATAGATATCTCATTCTAAAGTTCAAATTAGGAACTAGTATAAAGTTCATAAGCTAAACAAAATAATTATTAAATCCACATAAATTAATTAAAGATTATTTTTAGAAAAATAATGGATTCTTGATCCAAGTGAAGTTTAAAACAACTCCCCTATCCTAAAATATTTTCTATAAAGACCCAAGCCAAGGTAAGGTTTGGGGGATCTGATCATTATTCATAAATAGTTTTGGAGAGCATTTCCAAAACCAAGCATTCTTATACATAGCCTCATATTCCAAATAAGACAAGACTCAACCTTAGGAGTTCTAGATCACTTACATGTTGTAGCCAGCATGCGGGGATTCGTATTAGAACCACAAATGGTTCCGGGTCATGTTTGGGAGGAACATGGTAGTTCGAAATTTATTTGGTTATCATATCTAAGGCCAGAGATAGCTAGGTTTTATTAATTCTGCATGTTTAAGTGTGCAGGGTTCATAACCATTAACAAGCTGAATAGTTATGGGTATGAGTTTTCTACATCTCCTAGTTATAGTAATTATGTTTACAAGTTATACTTATAGTTATTATGCTATGGATTAAAGATATTCAAATTTTACTTTCGAGATAAATATGTGCTTTAGGTTGTTTCCTTTGTTTAAATTAAAACTTAGATTTTGAATTCTTAGATAATTTTTAGGGTTAAAATTCTCTCAGAACTATATTTAACCAGTTTTTAGAAGTTGATGTCAAAGTGTTAACCTAGCTCTAAACCCTAGTTTCAAGATAATATTAATAACAATATCTCTATCATCTTTTTACTGAAACTAAAAATCTTAGGTAAATTTTTACAAATAACTTGTACAGGTCTATGACCGTATTTTAAAAATAAACTAGAGATTAACAAAATTAACTAAGTAACCCTAATGATAAACAAACCCGGTTTATTATTTAAGCCAATTGTTACTTCAACTCTCCTCAAGCATTAAAATATATATTAAGAACACATTAAATACATATTCATAAACATTCAAACTAGGGAGGTGTTGACAGGCCGATTCGGCACAACAGTCAACTAAGAGACAACCCGATCCAAGAGCTTTCAAAGGCTTCCCTCAGTCGTTAGATAGCTGTCTCTGACGGGATTAAGGCCCCGTTGCCTTCTCTTAAATCACTTCCAATTACAGGAGTAGACTCAGAGGAAATAAATAGAGTAAATGTTTGTTAGCTGAATGTATACTACACTTATGAATATACAAAGGAAAATGTTAAAGATTGTTACTAAGTTAGTTCATATTATGCACAACTGATAACTAAAAATTGATCTAGTTAAACCAATTAACATATATGTACAGGAATAAATGATAAAGAAAATGTTCACAAACTAAACCATTCATATAAATTACAATAAAGACACATATACATCCATAATAAGATCAAATGATAATTTGACAAAGTGCAAATATGAAGATCAGATTCAATCTAGTTTCTATGAGCTAAATCAAAAACTAGTACACACATATGCTAGATATCCTATCCTGATCAGGAGCATAATAAGATTAATCCTGGAATTAAATTGTGATTAATGATGCTGTGCAGACGATCCCGAAATCTTCAAAAGAAATTCTGAGAAAGAACGAGACAACACACAGAAATAGTATATCACATATATTTAAATGATAACATCAAAATTTAATACATGATATGAACCTGCAAGTTAAACCAGAATAGATCAACAATTCAACATGATATGCTTGCACATTTCTCCAAAGAAAAGTACCAAAACATGGAAAATACAAAAAGGAAATAACAAGATCATACGATACTACAAGTACACCTCCATAATGAAAATACTGCAAATATACTTATAATATCTCCAGTCAAAGGATTCTGTAACTACAAACAAGAAATTGTCTTAGTTCATAGAAATGATGAGTGATCCAGCCTAGTCTCATTCACCAACCATCAACCCCCTCGCAATTCCTCTTATGTCTACTTAAATAAGAAACATAGATAAAAGTTCAAACAAAAATCCATCTTTTTGTTGGCTGCAAAAAAAAAATGTGTTCAAAGATCCATGAAAATGTCCCACAATCCCTCACTTTCTGAGGAAATCGCCGTAAATAAAGCTAATGGGACCATTCTGGAGAAAACCAATGTGGCAGATTTTTGAAATATGTCTCCATTTGCTCACAATGTGGCCCGAAAAAATGCTTGTCTATTGAAACACGCGTTTTCTGTCACCAGCTGGAAACGAAATCCGTGGCATGTCTTTCTTCATTTGACTTGGCATAAATGGTCATTGATCATCTTTAATGATTCCAGAAATATATCATAACAATCTCCTCATAGCTCCAATCCTTCCCGTGAATGAGTATGCATCCTCCTAGAAACAATGATACACGATATGGATAAGCTCTGTTCACATAGAAACAGTCTATCAAAATCTGAAGCATAAAAACTTAGAATCAACATGCTATCAGAGAAGTATGTTTCAATTAAAAACAGTAGTCAATTTATGCTGCGTAGTAAAAAACCAGTATTCAAGATGATTTAAAAACTTCAGATTCAATTCTCTGACTTTGGGAATAACAAAAAATTTCTGAGAATAACAGTCAATGAGAAACAGTTCTGTTCATTTTCTTGTTTATATCAATGAAAAGACAAACTCAGAAATGTTCTTCAAACTTGAGTCATCATGTTTCTATGTATCATCAAATCGAGTCTCTTATTACAAAATTCATATGAATGAACGTTTTTCATCATACATGAATTCACTTCGAATTAGCCCAAGCTATCATTAACAAACTCATGAGAAATGGATGCTAGACTATACAAAACTGTCATATATCATAGCCAAGAATGCAAATGTAACCAATCCTTTGTTCAATAAATATCTGGCTGAATCTCTGATACAAGACTCAACTTTCATGACTGCACATTGCAAAAAAAAAATAGTTTCCAGCATTCAGGAATTTACTCAAAATTTCGTTGATCAAATATTCACTTGATTATGAGGAAACAAGTAATATGTTTTTTTTTTTTTAATTTCAGAGTTAGCCAAGAGCAATTTCAAACACTCATGTCTTAGTAATACATTCATAAACAGAGTTTTTCAACAATTTTCTGCCATGATGAAACAACTATCATTCAGAAATACAAAAAGTATGAATACTCTATATGAGAGATGACTTGCTGAGTCTAAAATTTTGTAATAAAAAGGAACTTTCCAAACTCGAAGCTGTGTATTGCAAAATGAAGGTTTCCAGTAGTAGTTAAGTCTTGCATAGCAACCTATTCTTCAGAAAAGAAACATAAAATTTCTGATAAATGATAAAAAGAAACCTTTTCCAGATGATGTCGTTTTAATATTTCTGTAGAGTGAGAACAGAAAAATTCCTTTCATAAGACAAAACGAAGCAAGTATCATCACTAGAACTTTTTATATCATTCTCAGAAACGTACGGAAATCTTTTCTAATTTTTTTTCAAAAACCTATATCTCTGAAATTCTGAGTATAAAAATACTAAGAGTTCTAAGGGTTCAGAACCTTCTTAATTGCAGAAATCAAACCACATTGTTTACTGAGACAGTGAATTTTTGGGAAATTTGCTCAAAACAAAAATTCCAGAATCAGCAATCTATTTGAACAAACCCTAGACTATCTTTCAGTACTCATAATTTACAAAGAGCATTGCTGGAAATTGTTTTTTGATTCATTCTGATCACCATTCTCTAATATTAACAGGCCAAGGTATAATAGACTAAATATGACCAAGTGTAATTAGGAATTTATCAAAGTTTGTCTGAGAAGAGGTTACTTGTGAATTAAATCTTCCATAGACAGAAACAACCTGAAACATTCCTATTCTACAATGTCTAACTGGGTCATGAAAGCTATTTCAAGTTGACCTGATTTACAAGAGAATTCGAAACAATTCAAATCAAGACAACAGATAATCTTTTCCCTTATCTATTTCATAAAATAATCACGCATAGGAGAATAAGTGTTAAAACTTACAAGAATGGTTTTTTAACTCGAATTGATAAATTGAACCGGTTACAAAGTAAACCAGCAAGCGATGGAGATGTGAAGTAATTAGCTCTTAAAATCAATGAAGCCAACAATTGAGAAGATTTACTTCAGTCAGTGCATAAATACCATGCTGCAACCAATTGTTCCTCAAAATGATCCCCACACTCGACCATTTAACTCGTTTTGCAACAGCATAACAAACCTTAAGAAAACAATCTATCCACCAGCATTTGCATTCTTGATAGAGGCAAGAAACAAAGGGTAGATTTGGCTCAGAGGCAAGCAATTTCTGAATTACCAGAAGCTCAGTGTTTGAAACAGAAAATTAAAAGTCCTAACTTTGGAACCAGAGCATAGCTCTATTGAAGAGAATGCAAAGTTCAAAAGACCTCATAGAGAATTTCAGTTACAGAAAATCCGTAGCCAAAAGCTACAGATTGCAAAATTTTTCTCTTATGGGCTCCCTTTCTCAGGAAAACAGAAAGGGATCTGTTGGGAGGCTAACAGGAGGGAATCCCTTAAAATAAAAAATCAAACCCTTAAGCTAAACACAGTGCTTGCAGATTACATATTGTCAGCAAAGACAAAAATATAATAAATAAAACCTATCTACAAAATAAACCATAAACGAATTAAAGCCAAAGGTTATAAACATTATACATATTCCGAGTAATCGAATCGTGTTAAGGATTGACATAATGCCATTTAATTTCCTATACCAAATCTATCTACGTATCTAGTTTAGTAAATAAAATAACAAACAAAACTGTGAACGAAGTTTTCAATCTCACATGCTCCGGCTAAAGGGGCAATGAATGATTAAAGTAATAACCAAAATAAATTCCACATACACATTATTAAACAAAATGTTAAAAAGATAAATCTATTAAACAACACTCAACAAATTACACAACGTAATCAACCCATTATCGATTCACATAGAACCCAACTTGGGGTGATAAACATGTAAAAAAAATATCACAGTCAATTACCCACATGACCCATGGTCGAAAATAATAAATCCCATATTATTTATTAATTGGTAAACATATTTATAGTGTTTAAAAAAATAAGCTACAACATTAACATTTAAACCCTAGCCAATGATCGACCAAGGGTCGAATCAAATGAGGTCTTGGCTGGGAGAAATCATCCAAAATACATTTTTTAAAGACTATTGATGTATTTATACAAAATAAGCCATAATCCTATACACTTAAAAACCAAAGTAAATACCCAAAGCATAGGCTATACTATTTACGCAAGGCCTTGGGCCAATCCATTACAACTTCATGTGAAAACAACCAGATCATCATATCTACCATCCAGATAAAAATTCTTCCACTAAAAACATAATCTCTTACGAATTCAAGACCTATGCCTTTGGCATATTTTACACACAAGTAATTTATTTACATTAGAACCAAATTAGTCAATTGAGAGAGAATCCCCATTATAAATGATGAACCTTTCAAACAAATCACAGTAAGGGTTAAAAACCCATCATTTTTCCATGGTCAACATTAATATCAAAGTAATGGCATCGTAGTTCCATTGCATAGAAATGACACTGATAGAGTTAATAAATGCATCCATTAAAATTCATAGAACCCGTAGTGAACAAAGAAAAAAAACAAAAATTTATTTAAACCAAATCCATTACATGGCCATACAATTATTTTATACACAATTGCATAAAATGTGTGAATGGGTTGAGAGAGCCCCAAACGTAAACCTACAATGAGCAACTTAAGCATTACTATCAGCATTTCCATAGACCCACGATCGAAACCTAATAGGGAGTATTTTTTTAAATCTAAGCAGCATAAACAATAAGCATTAGGTAAAGGCCCTCTCTCTACATAGGCTTACCCAAACTATTGCGAGTCAACCAAATCTCTGGCCGACTAGTCGAGCACTCAAGCTGACCCAAAACCTACAACACGAAACTAAGAAAAACAATGAGAAGTATGCAGTTAAACCATTAAAACCAAATGAAAGCTAAAGAGTTGAGCCATATAGCGATGATCTCATTCATGTAATCATTTTTGTGACCATCCCTATAATCCGAACTAGGGCATGTATAGCTCCAACGCTGGAGCCTGAACCTCCCTCAACACCAAAAAAAGGACCAAACAAATGGAGAACTAGACCCTAGTGCAAGGCGTAAGGCTTGAAGCCTGCCCATCACGTGTATCAACGAATGCACCAGTCTCGCCTCAACTAAACCTTAAATCAAAACCCACTTACATATAGTATGGGTTCAAAATTATTTCCATCAAAACATTAAACCATTCCATAGTCTAAATATTTCCATATGTATGCTATAGTTTAAACCCTCAATATCATAGTTTTGATATAGACATAAGTGTTAAACCCTCAATACGATAGCTTCAAACAAGCACATATTTTTATTCAAAATTATAATTCCCCCCTTCACCATAGTTTACCAATATACATTCATATTTAGGCTTAAACCCTTCCTCCTTTAGTTGAGCTCATATCTTGGAGCATAGTATTTAGTATTTTCTTTAACAAAACCTTTAGTGATTAGGTTTAGCTAGTTGTAGATGCTAGGACTCTTTTTCGTCATGTTAATGAGCCTAGGTTTATAGGAGAAGTCACTTTCAGATAAATAGGTACACACGCGTTAGTTCTTAATGAACTAAGAAAGCCCAGTAGCACAGGATCCATACTGCCACTCCACCACTTCACTTATAGAGGTAAGTCAACCTCTTCGTTGTAAATAAATAACAAATAGGTAACATAACGTCAAGGTAGTACATGAACATAATAAGATCGACAACATCAGTGAAAAGGATAAATATGTACATAAACTACAAGCGCATCTAAAAATATAATAGTGGCATGTAAACATCATCATCATATAGACAACACACAAGAAGGAAAACAACAACAGAACTTATGATTAGTTCCTTATCAAAGTTTTTATTCCACTGAAGAAAAAAAATATGTCCTTAATATTTTACTGGATTTATTAGGATACATATTTTATTTATTTATTTATGGATTTTAGGGACATTACAAGTGGTATCAAAGCCCAGATTCAAACACTAAGAGACCTAATGGGAACTACTGAACATTCGTTGCAGAAATAAACTTTTAAGAACTGTATTTGAAATTTTTTTTACTAATAGAAAATTATTTTCTACTAAATGTTTTAATTACAACATTAAAGAACAATTCAAGTTATGAATGCAGTAGAGGACAACAATTGGAAAGGAAATATGAATTCCCCAACACAGTAAGAAGAACTGGTGGTGAAATTAAATTCTGATCTAATGAAAAACATACAGAGTCAGCAAGCTAACTTAGAAAGCTTCAAAGATAATAACATGAATGAGAGAAAAGTGTAGAAAGTAATCAATGAAGCTTTACTTCGGAACACAACAAGAGTAAAACCTCATGGACAACCTAGCCATTCAACTAATAAATGTAAGGAATAGTATCGTCATAAAATAAGGAATAACAGTCCAAAGGAAGAGGGAAGAGAAGAACACACACCTAATCACTCAGATAAATAATATCAAAGTTCTTTTAGTGAAGGTTCCCTCTCCCATTGCAAAAAGATGTAGAAAACTGACGACAACCTCCAAGGAGAATTCTGAAATATAAAATCCCCAACATATGAAGGAGAGATGAATACTAGGGAAAAGAATGAAGAATGGATCTTGGGTATGAGAAAATAATTTTGAGTACACAACTACTCCATTGAGATGAAATCTCGGCTGGCCTTTTACAACTTAAATGGAAAATCAATCATATGGTGGAGAGACTTAAAGAATACAAAAAAGGATGAGTTAAAAGAAATCAGATGGAGTAATTTTTTTAGGATATTTCAGGAAAAATACATCTTTGAGAGATTCTTTGACAAGAAAATAAAAAAAATTCACAATTTAAGGATGTGATCCATGATCATGGATTCCTTCATTAACATATTTTTGGATCTGTTACACTACATGTCTTACATAAAGGACAAAAATGTGAAGATACAACAATTTGTGGGGTGTCTTCCTCCCAATTTTTGAGAGAGAATTGAGTTTGACATGTGCAAAAATATTGATAGTACGTTACTTAAACCTAGGATTTTCTATGAGCAGGGACAAATAAGGCAGGAGAACATAAACATAAGTGGATACATGTCTAGGACCTTCTCGAACAACTGAAAACCTAGTTTTAAACCACTGGCTTACCGAACATAGAACAATAGTTTTCTAGCTAACAAAAACTTCAACAAGATAGGTGAAAAGCCAAATTTTCCTTCACCAAATACTAATATACTAGCATCAAATGGAGGATCCAAGTATTCCCCACTATAAATTAGCTATTGGGAATGCCAAGGACCTCATTATGCTACTGATTGTCCAAACAAGACTGGTGGAGTCTTACATAATCTACAATAATACCCAATGGTAGAGGACATGGCCAGCACACCGATCATCTATGTAGTACTTGATGGATGACAAGAAGACCATCATGCCACTATGGTTGAAATATAAGGTAAGGTTTCAAACACTTCCATTTCCATTTTGATTGATCCCAGTGCTTGCCAAAGCTATGTATCACCCAAGATTGTTGAAACGTGTAAACTAAACAAAGTAAAACATGAGAAACCATGGATGCTACAATTATCCATTGGTACAAAAGGAAAGGTTTCAGAACTAGTGAGAGACTGTGAGGTAAGAATGAACGATTTTTTAACTAATATAGATTTGAAGGTGTTACCCTTAGTATCGTACAATATACTTATCGACATGGACTAGTTGGAACAACACCATGCCATGTTTGATTTTCTAAAAAAGTCAATCTTGTGCACGGATAGACAAGGGAATCATACAAATATTCAAGGCATAACCAAGAATGTTTCCATCAGGTAGATATCTAACTTACAAGTAAAGAAGTGTATAAGGAAGGGATGCAAAATTTTTGCAGTAAACATCGAGGATGTAGAAACTGAGAGAGAACAACAAATTGAGTATTTTCCTATTCTCATGGACCTTGAGGATGTATTTCTCGAGGAAATACTAGGATTACCACCAAAATGAGACATATACTTTTTCTATAGAACTGACCCCTGGGTCAATGCCGGCTTCCAAATCCCCATACCACATGGGCGCACCAGAATTGGTGGAACTCAAGTTGTAGTTACAAGAGTTTATTGAGAAGTGTTATATACAACAAAGTGTGTGCCCTTGCAGAGAACCTATACTTTTTTTGAAGAAGAAGGATGGTATGATGCGAATGTGCATCAATTACTGCCAACTTAACAAGATGACCATCAAGAACCATTACCCACTCCCTTGGATCGATGAATTATTTGATGAAGTCGTACTAGAAAATATATTTTTAAATATCGAAGTGTGGTCTGGATACCATCAGGTACGGACCCATGATGAATGTATACATAAAACGACCTTTCAAACTTGATACAACCATTACAAGTTTGTAGTAATTCCCTTTGGGCTAACTAATGCACCAACAAATTTTGTGTGCATGATGAACAATATTTTTAGTAAATACCTCGATGAGTTTGTATTGGTATTTATAGATGACATACTATTTTACTCAAAGAGTAAAGAAGAACATGAGAAGCATCTCCACATAGTATTACGGGTGTTACGAGAACACTACGTTTAGGCTAAGTTTAGTAAATGTGTTTTTTACAAACCATAGATACAATGCCTAGCTCACATCGTTTACAAGAAGGGGATAGCCACTGACCCATAAAATATTAAAGCCATATAAGATTTTCCTACCCCTACCTGTGTCACATACAATAGGTCATTTTTTGGATTAGTAGGTTACTATCTAAAGGTCATTGAGAACTTTTCAAGGATTTCCAATCTCATGACTACCTTACAAAAGAAGAAAAACACAATTTTGTGGACATCCAAATGCGAGGAAACTTTTCATAATATTAAGAAACTTTTGTCTACTACATCGATGCTACGAATTGTGGCCAATGGGGAGTTTGTTGTTTGCATAGATGCGATCAAGGAAGGACTTGGAGGAGTCTTCATGCAAAATAATTGCACGATCTGTTTTGGTTCATGAAAATTAAAAGAACATGAAAAAAATTATCCCACCCATGATCTTAATCTAGAAACTATTATCCGCTCCTTAAATATGTGGAGGAATTACCTCATGGGGAAGAAGTTTCTTCGGAAGACTGAAAATATGAGTCTGAAGTATGTGTTTGACCAACCAGATCGAAATGCAAGGCAGGATAGATGCTTGGCATTCCTTAGTGAGTACCACTTTGAATTAAAGAATATAAATGGAAAGGAGAATAAAAAAGTTGATGCTTTAAGTCAAAGAGCTAATATGTTCTATGAGGTAACCTTAATCCAAACTGATTTGGATTTTAACAATAGGATCAGAACAAAAATTATAGTTAACCATTTTTATGTTGAATTCTTGAAAAATATTCAATAGGAGAGGTTGCTTCAACAACGAAAACAATATATGGTAGACTAGACCAAACTATTGTGGTCCAAATATGGATTGTATGTGCCGGAAGGAAGGGACATCAAGTCCATCATCTTAACGGAGTTGCATCAAAAGCCCTACTCAAGGCATCTAGGATATCAAAAGATGATATCGAAACTGAAGAAACACTTTTTTCTAGCCTAAGTTAAAGGTTGAAATAGCGTTATTCATTGCAAACTGTCAAGAATGTCAGCTAGTCAATGCTAAACACCATCGTTTTTCAAGATTACTACAACCATTACCCATTCCGAAATGGAAGTGGGAGGTTATCAATATAGATTTTATTATGGGTTTACCAAAGAGCAAGAAGCAGAATGATTCTGTCTTTGTAGTGGTTGACAAGTTATCTAAAAAGACACACTTTATCCCAGTTAAGTCAACTTAAAAGGTAGTTCACATTGCTGACATATTCTTAAAGGACATATTCAGATGCTATGGGATACCCAAGGAAATCATCTTGAATCGAGACATGAAGTTTACAAGTAACTTCTAGAGATCATGATTCTTTAGTTTAGAGATGGAGTTAAACTTTAGTACTGCCCACCACCCATAGACATACAGGATGAAAGAACGGGTAAACCAGATTTTTTAAGACATGCTTAGAATTTATGTTATGCACAATCCCACAAAGTAGGAGGATTGTCTACACCTTGTAGAGTTTGCTTATAACAATGGATAACAAACTTCCTCCAAGATGAGTCCCTTCGAGGTTCTCTATGGTCGGAATTCTATAGCAACGGTTACATGGGATATCCCGGTGAACCGACTCATGTTAGGGCCATACTTACTAAAGGAGCTAGAACAGTTAGTCACCAAAGTACAACATATTAAGGAAGTGCAACACAGCTAGAAAATTTATGAGGATAAGAAA
The DNA here is from genome assembly GCA_001517045.1 of Pseudotsuga menziesii. Lineage (NCBI taxonomy): Eukaryota > Viridiplantae > Streptophyta > Pinopsida > Pinales > Pinaceae > Pseudotsuga > Pseudotsuga menziesii. The sequence continues at coordinate 223,250 of LPNX011124449.1, forward strand.
AGAAAATATAAATATTACCATATTGGTGAACATGTTTACTTAAAAGTAAAAGCGAACAAAAGCTCATTGGGCTTGGGAAGATGCAGAAAGTTGGGACCAAGATTTTGTGAACGCTTTGATATATTACCCAAGAGAGGGCCAGTGGCATATGAATTATCTTTACCTACTCATATAAAGGTTCATAATGTTTTCCATGCATATTTATTGAAGAAATATGTATATGATACTAAACATGTTATTAATTGGTCATTACTACAAGTGGAACCTGAAGGGGAATTTGTACGCGAACTACTTCATATTCTACAACAAATATAAGTACAGCGCAGGAAGTGAACCATAGTCCAGCTGAAAGTGCAATGGAAGCACTTTGGAGCAGATGATGCCACTTGGAAGAAAGAAGCCACCATGAGAGAGGCTTACTTTGCCTTATATCATGACTTCATTTCTAGTCCCTACAACATCCGGACAGTGTTGTTCTAAGCGAGGAGCGATGTAATATCCCAAATTTTTACCTTAACTATAATGGGCATGTGTCCCATTTCATATGAGTTACTTTTATGTTTACGTTTTTATATCATTTGTATGCCCCACTACACAGGAGTTATGTTTATAAGTTAGATATATTGGGCGTAAGCCAATGCCTATGTTTTATTATCTTGTATATGATTATATATGTTGGGTGTGGATCCTCATGGACAACGACTATTGTCATGGTTCGATGCACTAGAATTATTATTGTGTGATTATGTGTATATATATACTGAGATGGTTATTATGATGAAATGTGTAGAAGACTAAATGCATGATTGAGTTCTATAATGTGTTGGGCATAAACCATGAATCACATGAGTGATGATATTTGTGTTGAGAATAAGCTATGGAGCACATGAGTTATGATATTTGTGTTGAGAATAATCTCTAGAGCACATGACTTATGATATTTTTTGTTGATCATAAGCTCTAGAGCACATGAATTATAAGATTGGAAGTGTTGGGCATAGACCATCGAGTATTCCAAATTGATGTTGAGCATAATATATGGAGCATTGGATCTTTGGTCATTGTATCCCTAGGTGTATTATATAAGTATATCCTAGTATTAGTGTTGAGACCTAGCACTAGGTTTGTAGGATTAGGTGTTTGAGTTTTGATTTTAAGGGATTATTTTAAGGGTGTATTTTACAAGTATATCCTAGCACTGTGTTTATCTAGTTGTAGATGTTAGGACTCTTTTCCATCACATTCATGACTATGGGTTTATAGGAAAATTCACCTACAGATAAATAGGTGCACATAATTTTTAGAATAATCAACCCATAGTTACCTACCTTAGACATTAATTAATCCATTTTTGTGTTATTTTCTTAGTTTCCAATATTCCACTCTATGCAAGTTGTCTTCCACATGCCATAGAAGTCAAACTTGCTAAAAATAAGTCATGGAGCACTTGGGAAACCTCCTAGAATCCATATTTAGCATATCTATTTTATTCCAGATCCTCCCTAGCGCATATCTGCTTTTTCTGCTAAGTTGCCTGCTTTATTGAGATTTATGGCAAAAGGGAAAGTAAGACGAGGTGTAGTTGAATTTTTTTTTCCCTCATCATCCTCCATTATTTTATCCTAATAAAATCATGTATGAGTTGACTTTCCATCACTTATTAGCTTTCCTACTTGAATTTTCCCATACGTGAGCCTCTAGGTAGATTTGGAAACTGCTTTATGCACCTATGGGGGATTTGACTAGATTTAGTAACTCTACTTTTTTACTATTTCGAATGGAATCCTTATGAATTTGAATATCTCATGTAATTATATATTTCAGTAGCCTATGACTTCATAAGGTTGTATATTGTACAATTATTCAATATATATTAGTGTTATGCTCCAATTTCAGTCTCCTTTGATGTCAATTTTGCATGTTTGATTAGCAATTTGTGAGTGTAATTGTTCTATCACTTGGGTTCAATTTCCACATGGTATCAAAACCTTTGTAGATCGATTTATCTCCTTCCATAGTGCTATTGCAAGTTCAACATCTTTACTGGGAGCACATTCTATTGGTTGAAGGGCATAGTTCAGAGCTATGGATCCATCTCAGAAGATCATCTTGACTCAATTTAATTTCTTTGAATGGAAAGAAGAGATGGAGATACTATTGAGAGTGAAGGGTCTCTATAGGGTGACTATGGAAACTAAGGTAGATCCCAATGCAGCTGCAGAGAAAATTAAATGGCACAACAGGAGGGATGATGCATATGGTCTTTTGTGTCTGAGCATATTGAGAGACCTCCTCTTATATCTTGATGGATTAACATCACCTAATGAAGTATGGGAGAATATTTTAGAGATATTTGGTAAGATAGATGAGATGAGAGGACATCAAATCAAGAATGAATTGATCTCTTTGAGTCCCAGTAGCTTCGAGTCCCTGCAACTCTACTTTTCCAAGTTTAAAGCCCTTGTTTTGTAGCTAAAATAGTGTGGAATTGAAAAGAAGGAAGAGAAGCTAGTTTTGGCCATACTCTCAAAGCTTGGCCCTGACTATTCAGTGTTTTTTTTTACCTTCCATGCCACCAAGTTGAAAGCTAGAGCCTGGAATATGCCTAAGCTTGTAGAGTTCATGGAATCTCTAACACAAGGAGAGGATAAAATGGTGATGATGGGCACCATCAAACCTTCCAAAGACCAAGCTTTCATTTCTGGAGATTTGAGGGTGGATTCCAAAAGAAATAAGAAAGCTAAGAAGCCACCTGAGAAAAAGAGATACAAGAACAAGTCTCAAGAGGAGCCCCAAGGCTCCAAGAAAAACTTCCATAAGAAGAAGAACAAAGGAGAAATGAGCGAGTGCACATACTGCAGTAAGGGCTATCATCCTAAAAGCTCCTACATGAAGAAGCAAATTGACATTTTGACCCAACTCTTGGAGAATAATAACATCTCCCTTCTTGATTTCTCAAAGAAGAGGGAAGGAGGATCAAATTCAGAGGATAGAGAGAGAGAGTACATGTTTTTGTTGCTGGCACATCAAGCTCACCTAGCTTCATCATAGACTCTGGAGCTTCAATACATATGGTTTTTACCAAGGAGGCATTCTCCTATATTGACATGTTGAAAGGTCCACCAATAGTGTTGAGAGATGACTCTCTCACTGACAGTTTACGGAAAGGAAGGATTAATCTTGACCATGGTAAGTTCAATAATGTATTGTATATTACAGGTCTTGCCTCTAACCTCTTGTCAATGTATTAGATGACCCACACAGGGTCTCCAAAGAAGGTCATATTCTCACCTGATGATGTTGAGATCATGGAGATATCGAATGGTAAAGTCATTGAAAAATGAGTTGTAGATCACACTTCGAATGTATACATGTTTTCACATTTTCTACCCTACTCAAACCACTTTTCTCTTCTGATTCATGCTAATGAGGCAAGCAAGCTTTGGCATGAAAGATTTGGCCATATTAACTATAACTATCTTTCTGATCTAAGTGAAAAAGAAATGGTCATAGGGTTACCAAAGATTAAGTTTTCCAAGGGATTTTGTCAAGGTTGTATCCTAGGAAAACACCTAGAGCATAAATTTGAGAGAGCTAGTCGTGAGAGAACCTCTGCACCTCTTGAGTTGATCCACAGTTATGTTACTGGTCCATTTCCTCATATTTCAATGATTCAAGTGAAATATGCATTGACCTTGATAGATGAATTTTCCAGATATTGTTGGGTTTACTTCCTGAAGCATAAGTCTGAAGTTTTTGGCCTCTTCAAAGTCTTTAAGGCTTTGGTTGAAAACCGGTCTGGGAGGAGACTCAAGATCCTCAGATATGAAAATGGTGGTGAGTATGTAAATTCTAAGTTCATTCAATATTTTGGATATGTAGTTATTCATATACAACATTAAATCCCTCACACACCATAGCAAAATGGTGTTGCTGAGAGAAAGAACAGATCACTGAAGGAGATGGCAACCTATATGATGGAGGCTAAGACTTTGCCACCAAAGTTTTGGGTCGAGTCTATAAACTGTGCATCCTATATCTAGAATAGGGTGCTCCATAAATATAGTTATGGTATGAATCCTTTCAAAGCTTGGAGTGGGCACAAGCCAGATGTGACCCATTTCAAGATTTTTGGCTCAAAGGCTTGGGCTAGAATTCCAACAAAAAAGAGGAAGGCCTTGCAACCCCACAGCCAAGAGTGTCTATTTGTTGGGTACTCTAAATATTAAAAAGGGTACAATATTATCAACTTGAGCACAAACAAATACTTCATTGAAAGGAGTGTTCAGTTCTAAGAAGAGCCTTTAGCAGCACTTGAAGTTGGAGAGTCTTCTTTACCACCAGAACCATTGAATGTAAGTGGAGAGACAAATGATTTTGATGATTCTGATATTTCTGATAATTATGATTTAATTGCATATCTTGACAGTCCTACAAGACCAAAATGGGCAACAAATACCATTCATGCAACTGGGGAACTAGCTGGAAATCCTAGTGATCCTAGGAGGACTAGATCTTAGTTTGAGAGTGCACTGTGTATGAAAGATCCTTTGTTTGTAGAGAAGTTCTATATGATGGTTGAATCAAATCCACATACATATGAATATGCAGCACATGATCCAAGATGGAAAAAATCCATGAAAAAAGAATTCAGCTCACTCCAGAAGAACAACACTTGGGAACTGGTTGATCTTCCCCCAGGGAGGAAGCTAGTTCAATGTAAGTGGGTTTTCAAAACTAAGTTTGCTGATAATGGTTCACATCTAAAATATAAGGAAATATTTGTATCCAAGGGCTACTCACAGGTACATGGTATTGAATACAATGAAACCTTTGCACCAGTGGCAAAGATGGACTCCATAAGGCTAGCCTTAGGCATTGCAGCTTCGAAGTAGTGGGAGGTACATCACATGGATGTGAAGTGTGCTTTCCTGAATGGAGATATTACTGAAAATATTTACATGCAGCAGCCTCAAGGGTTTGTTTCTAATCCATCTTTTGTGTGCAGGTTATAGAAATCATTGTATGGGCTCAAGCAAGCCCCCAAGGCTTGCTATGCCAAGATTGATGGCTTTTTGCTGTCATTGAGTTTTGTTTGATGTAAGTATGATCCTAATGTTTATCTGAAGCTGATTCATGGTTATTTGATGATTATTTTCTTGTATGTGGATGACCTTCTAATCACAGGAAGTTCAAAGAAAGAAATTGCCTCCTTGAAGAATGCAATGAACCATGCATTTTCTATGACTGATTTGGGGTTGTTGAGCCAATTCTTGGGTCTCAAAATTGCTCAATCCCAACATGGAATAAAATTACATCATTCCAAGTATGCTTTAGATTTTCTGAACAAGTTCAACATGAAATATTGCAAGCCAAGCAAGACTCCCTTCCTTTCAGGAGTTAAGCTTGAAGAAGCATGTTCTTCTCCTATGGTAAATAATACACTATATAGGTAGTTGATTGGGTGTTTGTTGTACCTTACACACACTCAACTTGATATTTCTTATGTAGTAAGTGTGTCTTCAACATACATGGATCAGCCTCATGAGATCCATTGGAGAGCAGCCAAAAGGATCCTTAACTTTGTTCAGGGAACAAGAACTCATGGGATCTTCTACAAAGCTAAATTTGATCTTGATTTGATTGGGATTACTGACAGTGATTGGGTAGGTGAAAACATATATGGAAAGTAAACATCATGATATTTGTTCATGCTTGTTGAAGGAACAATCAGCTGGTCAAGCAAGAAACAGAGTGCCATAGCACTCTCATCTACACAATAAGAGTACATAGGAGTTGTAAATGCAGCAACTCAATGTTTATGGTTGCAGGGGATACTTGGTGAGTGTGGCTTCGAATCAAATTTTTCAAATATTATATATTATGATAATTAGAGTACCATTCAAATCTACAATGATCCAGTTCAGAGATAGAGAACCAAACACATTGAGATCCATATGCACTACATCAGACAACTTGTGCATGATGGCACCATTCACCTACTCTTATGTGCATCTTCAAAACAAGTAGCAAACATTTTCACCAAAGTTTTTTGTGAGAAGACATTTAGCAATCTCAAATCACTACTGGGGATTTTTGATCATGCTGTGAAGCATGATTGATGACAAGATTTCCAAATCTTGTTTTACTGTCCATGTTTAAGGGAGGATTTTCCCACTGGGTTTTTGCCTCTTTCCTTGGTTAAATGGACATGCAGTATGTAAAGCGTGACTAAGACTTGTTTCTATGCCCTATATTTTTATGATATTTACTCATAAATTCAAGCTTAAGGGGGGGTTTTAGAATAATGAACCCATAGTTACCTACCTTAGACATTCATTAATCCATTTTTGTCTTATTTTCCTAGTTTCCAATATTCCACTCTATGCAAGTTGTCTTCCACATGCCATATAAGTCAAAATTGCTAAAATTGAGTCATGGAGCACTTCAGAAACCTCCTAGAATCCATATTTATCATATCTACTTTATTTCAGATCCTCCCTAGCACAAATCTGCGTTTTTTTCTAAGTTGCCTGCTTTATTGAGACTTATGGCAAAAGGGAAAGTAAGACTAGGTGTAGTTGAATTGTTTTTTTCCCTCATCATCCTCCATTAATTTCTCCCAATAAATGCATGTATGAGTTGTTTTTCCATCACTTACTATCTTTCCTACTTGACTTTTCCAATTCGTGAGCCTCTAGGTATATTTGGAAACTGCTTTATGCACATATGGGGGATTTGACTAGATTTAGTAAGCCTAATTTTCGACTATTTAGAATGGCATCCTTATGAATTCGAATATATCATGTAATTATATATTGCAGCAGCCTATGACTTCATAAGGTTGGATATTGTACACTTATTCAGTACAGATTAGTGTTATGCTCCAATTCCAGTCTCCTTTGATGTTAATTTTGCATGTTTGATTAGCAATTTTGTGAGTGTAATTTTTCTATCACTTGGGTTCAATTTACATAATAATTTAGTTTGCAATGAACTAAGAAATACTACTAGCATAGGATCCCTTACCTTTTCGAGTGATTCGATAGGAAAAAATCCCGCCAGTCCACCCATTTAAATACGGAGGTAAGTCGGCCTCTTCGTCCTAAATAAATAACAAATAGGTACCCTAAATTGAAAGAAAAATGTGAACAAAATAAGATTAAAAACATCAGTGAACGAGATAAATATGTACATAAATAACAAGCACATTGAAAAATAGAATAGTGACATGTAAACATCATCATCATACATACAAGTGACATAAGAAGCAAAACAACAATAGAACTTAGGCTTAGTTCCTTATCCAAGTTTTTATTCCGCATTAGAAAAATCATATGTCCTTAAGATCTTAGTGGATTTATTGGCCTACGAATGTTTTTTATTTATTTATGTATTTTAGGAACATTACAATTAGGAGTAGTTATTTCGGATGATGAAGTGATGAGGAAAAAAGAGAAGGGGAGTTATTGGAAGTGAAAGGAAAAAGTTGGATGAGAATGACTAAGTCACTTATATTTTGATCTTCACATTTACACATAGTAACTATTCACAACAAACTTCAAAATCTATATTTCATCCCATACGTACTGAATGTGGTTTTATTTTCATGAACACAATAGGAAATTCATAAATTGATACAATCAATAAATTCATTATTTACAAAGTTGAAAGAACAAAGTTGTGAGTCACATTGTATGATGAGAAGAGGATGAAATCGAACATTAACATAAAATAATTGAGGTGGTTGCACAGTAGAAGAATGCATTTTCCATATCATTTAATAGAAAATATGGCAATGATTTGTCCCAATAGTTGGGTTGCAGATGAATTCAGAGAGAAATATGGTGCATCAAGTCGTTACCAACCTAAAGAGGAGGATGCAACAAACATTGCTATTGGGTGAAAAATTTTGGTAATAAACTATTTATGTACATTTCTAACTTTATAATGCAACATTTAATTGCAACATCTATATTCAATTTACTAATTATTGGTTTATTAGACACATGACACCATCACTTGTTGAATTTTCTTACATGTGCACTTGTTCCCATCTATGTGGGATTATGGACATGATTTTTGCACTGAGGATGTTGATGATGGGTGTGTTATAGAAGACTGTGGAGTGGAATTCGATTTCAACAAATCTATTCTTGATAGCCATAGTGATCGAAAACTGATAGGCGGGATGTTGGGTTATGTTAGAAATATACAATATATCATTTAAGTTGGCTTTTAATCTTTCCAATGTGTTATTTTTAGGTGCAAGTAGTGGTACACATTCGATGGGAATAATATAAAGGAAGATCATGATATGGGGTTGATATGCATCAACTCTAGAAATATGTGGCATGAAAGTAAGGAGCCTTATGTTTTCCCAAAACACAACAACAGATTTTTATTTTACCTAAATGTGGTGGATAGAGATTGGTGGTTCATATTAAGACACGACCCTAGATGTAAAAAAAAATTTGAGAAAAAATGGTATTATCATGCCAACCTAGGAAGATAATGAGGGTCATGGAAAAAGAGAGTGATACGTACATGTTTTATTTCATCATTTACATATTGAGATATCATTTTATTATTGTTATATTTGATTGTCTAATTATATTGGTTTTTTTTCATGTTATGATGGTGGAAATGGAAAGATGATTACTCATTGCAGTGTTGAAACAGTCTTAGTCGGTTAACAACCAATACCATGCAAAATATGGTTTATGTCTTTGAAGTATGTTATGATTGCATAAAATGATTATACTTCATTGTCCAAATTACTAGTATTAGGTCGTGTTTATACATATAAATACACCATGAAAACAACTTACATGATTCAATTTTACTTTTTTGAAATTAAAGGTTAACATTGTCTTCTTAAATTGAAGGTGTTCTGATGCACCTAAACAGAACATTTTTTCTTTAGTGTGTTATGTCACCTAAATTGATGTCTTAAAAATATTAGAGGGATTTAAGAATCCTCCTTAAAATCCAAAATGTTGTTCCTCATCTTCTTCCTCAAAACATGACTGTCTCCGCACCTTTCTTTCGTCATGCGGGTTTCCTCGCTTTCCTACCTTCTACTTTTTAGTTTTCCCACCTCATTCTTATGCACTAAGTTATGGAAATAGGAAAATGTCATCTTGCAATTTCTTAACTTTCATCTTTCCACATTTTTGCATCCACAATTACACACTTCAAAATCAAAAAACACCATCTTCTAGTTTTAGTCCTTTCCTGTCCTTCTGCTTTTCGCTTTTTGACTTCGTAAATTGGGAATCGAAAATCCTACTTTTCTTATTCTAAAACTTTTGAACTTCCTACGTTCTGCTCCTGCAAGCTTCTTCTCAACATTCAATCTACTGCATGGTGGATCGTGACCATCAATATGTATTTTGATGCGGATTTACGTTACTTTGCTGTGGAAATCAACTACGACAGTCAGATATTCAGTAAATTCTTATCAACGACATAAAATAGGACAAAGTAGACAGCAAGTTAATATTTCACAACTATCTGCATTGTTAACCTGCTTTCTAGTTGAGTCCGTGAAATCGTTGAAGAATGTCATATGTAGATCGACGATGGACCTCAAATTCCATAAAGCGGATTCTAAATAAATTTTGTGCATGTCATAACTTCTTTAGACCATGCAACTTATCCTTACGAAATAGCTCACAACTGTTGATCTGCTTTAGGGATCAACCTCATCTACTGATCTCATACTCTTTGCAATGATCACTTTCAAATTTCACAGTCCAACACCTCTTTTGTCCTCCTTGTTACTTCAATTGCGAAATCCGTTTATAGCCATTGATGTTCATCAGGTTCAATATATAACACATGATATTGAAGCGTATGAATGTTCAGTTTCCAAGAATTTTGTTTATATTGGTTGCAAATATTGATTTTGAAATTCCTCCTTAGCCATGGATGTGCTCCTTCAATGATATTGACAGTACAACCTGCACATACTTTTCAGTTTCATCAATCCATACAGTGATCGATTGATTCTCCATAAAATGCAACAAAGTTAATTCGAGATATAATCCATTTACGAAGTATTAATAATCAAACTCCTACTTTGATTGATTAGAGAATCGATCAATCGATCTTTGTTCCTTCCACTCTCAAAATACTTGATACACACATAGGATTATCACTCATTAACATATATATAAATAATCATTCAGTTCATGAATTCACACACTCACAAAGAGTTTAATTTACACACACAAAGATGATGCATAAATAGGATTTTTTATTCACACACTTGAACTATACATACAAACTTCCTGAGAACCTATGTTTTGATCTCTTTAGGCCTGATACATCTTTGATTGGCCTTTTCTATGTCTCCTATAGGCCTTACTGACCTCTTATCTATCTATCTATGTCTTATATATCCTATTTGCGGTCTGTCTATGTATGCCCCACAATCTACATATATATACAATTGGATTCATGAACCAATTCTGGTTCAGATCCTCATAATATTCTCATTACACCAAACCCACAAATCTATACTATGACTCACTACCAATAATTAGGGATTTGTTACATGATTCATTAATTCACCCAATGACTCAATCATCGTCTTAGTGACTCACCTAATTTCCTCACCATCTATCTAGACTCAAATAAAACATAGGTTGATTTACAATGTGATAGTTTGAGGACTATCAGTTCATAAATTAAAGAACCCTTCTAGGCCTGATCAGACATTGATCTTGAAATTTGAATGGAGAGCAGATTGCTCCCGCATCAGGCTCCCCAGGAAGAAGGAAATACGACCTCCTGGTCATAACCTTCCATCTTCAGTATTTTTGGATCCCAATATTTTTTTTGTAGCTGATCATCCATCTCATCTTGTTCATTTTCCTTTGTCATCTTCAATTCTCTTGGTTTCTAAGTTTTTTGTTGCAATGCTCCACTATCCTTGCTTCTGCAATATTCAAATTTCATTTCTCTCTTGTCATTGTTTTGTCTCTTTTCTTTGTTGATGAAAATCTTCATTACTTCCTCATGTATTTTCTAAGACATATTCACCATTAATAACTTTAATTATTCAATATTCATGTCCATTCTATCCTTTGGATGGCACACCTGCATCTTCTTGTCTTGAAATTGATGTTCCTCTGTCTTTTTGCTACTGATCACTTCTCTTCACTTCCGTAACAAAATCATATCATCATAAGGAAATTCAATGCCTTTAATTCACATGTTCTCCTCTTCAATATGGTCACTACAGATTTCCGTGTTTACTTACATTAAGCACTAATCTTTGTCAATCCTTGGATTCTGTAATGTCCCCGACCCTTCAACCAACGAAGAGGATGCTACCATACACTAACCATCCGGGAAACTAGCCCCATGATGGTTTACATACATATAAGTGAAATAAAATGCTTTGAAGTAAAAACATGCAGAGATGCATAATCATTAAGCATACATCGGAAGCAAAACCATACATTCCAGCATTCAACATGTTCATCATAATTCATTAAACATCATATATGATTGCAGAAGTGAAATAGACAAGAATACTTATCTTATAAATAACTCATCCTGCAACGAGCTACATCGCTGCAATGTTCCACCCAACCATAGGCCAGCATGCTCCTTAATCTCTCAGCAACGCTGCCACCCCCGAGCTGGGCATGATTTCCCCAAGGAATAAGGAACCAATAGGCTTACACATAGCCAAGGATGCACAAATAAGATAAGCCAACACAGTTGGGTTTATCAGGCCATCAACAAATAAGGCAAGGCAACATAGTCTGAAGACCAACCACTGCATACATGCAGTGAAATAAGCAATTCACAGCCTTGACAGGGGAAAATGATCCCTAAGTTGTTCTTGGTCCTATCATGGCCAAAATGACCCAATAAGAGTCCACAGCTGCTCAAAATGTAGCTAAAACCATAGAAAACAAGTCATGGGGAAAGAAATAGCCCCCAATCCCAACACTGAAGCAATGATAGAAGAAAACATAGCTCGAAATCGAGGAGAAGATATGATTCTCAGCCTAGATAGGGGAGGGCATACACACAGAACCACAAATTGGTATGGAAACACACATACACACAGCCCAGAATGCAAACGGTTTATTCACAGAGAATCATGGGTGACATAAAATGGCTCCCCAACTCGTTGTGTGAGGAACAATCCCAGCCTGAATGTGAGAGGAAGAGAATGAATCTCTGCCAAAGGATGAGCCAGAAAAATGGAGAGAGGGAGAGTGGTTTTCCCTTCCTACGTGAGGTTGAAGAGTCTACTGGTGGAGTGGGCATGTGGGAAAGGACTGATAGTCCTTCCACACCCACCACTACCTAGTAGTAACTACCCCAACTAACATCGGGGGTCTTTAAGGTGGTAGTTGATTGATGAGACAAGGATAGGTGAGTGAGGAAAAGGTGGGTGATAGCTAAAAGGGTTTAATAGCTGACACGTGGATTTTCCCCCATAGGCTCAAAGCTCAATAATTCCCCCTCCTTATCTTTAGGAATATCACACCATTTTCATTATGGTTGCAGTGACATAACTGGTTGGGTTTCATTTTAATTAAAGTCCGTATTTACATGATGCCAAAACTATAACGTGTCGGATAGCACGATATAGCATTGGCAACGATTCCAATCGCCAAAACATAACACAACCAAATCGATGGTGGGGATTTTTCCTTTAGATCCACACCATGATTAATTAAAATATATACATCATGTAGCTTTTAATGCAAACAGGGTCAAAACCAGGGTGTTACATTCCCCTCCCCCTTGGAAGAACATCGTCCTCATTGTTCCAATACTTAGGAATACATATACAATTTACACATCCAAAATTTCAAAATTTTGCAGATCTTTCCTATGTTCAATTATTTACTTTGAACTTTTAGGATCAAGCCCTTTGGCTTCCACGAGCTTCTCCTACTAGTTCTGAGCTTTTGTCTCTTCCCCAAGTCTCGAAACTTTGTGGCTGCTAACCTCTTGATGTTCCCTTGTTGGGTAGTTCTGGTGGTAATGATGTCCTCCACATTTCCAACATTTTTTTGGCTGCTCCATCTTTACTTGCTCAATTTCCTTGGAGTCTTCATGTTTGAAATGCTTCTTAATGGACTTATTAGATGAATTCCCCATCATTGATCCAGTTTCCTTTCCCTTATGGATTTCTCCTAGAAGGCTTTTTACTTCCTTTTGCAAACAAATAGAGTCCTACAAAATATGGTGGTTCATCTCATTCTGCCTTTTCTGTATCTTGAGCATCTCTTCCATATTTTCTTGGGTCTTGGAAATTGTTTGAAGGAGACTTCCAGCCAAATCCAATAGCTTTTGGTTTACTTCCATGATCAATGTGCACAACTAGATTTCACTTTTCTCACCTGTGAAATGCATCATTGTAATTATGTTAGGCCAAGCATAATATGAGCATTAAAATTAGTCAATTAATTGCCCAATTGGCATGGCAGTACAAGTCTTATTGAGGAGACTTTCATACTTTTCATTCCTTCCCAATAGGCACATGAGCTCATTCATGTCCATTCTTGGGCAGGGAATTAACTATTCTAGCATTCACAATTTATTTTAAGCAAGTAAACACATTCTATTTTCAGCCATACATGCATTTAAAAATCTTCTGTTTTCGTAAATGCATAAGTGTATATATATATATATATATANTCATGCTCTTAGCCTCTTTCACTTCACCGTGAATGCTGGACCAACCCTTCTTGGCCATGACACTTAGTGGCTCTGGTCTATTCCAGACCTCTCAACCATGGAGTCTCTCCACATGGCTTATCTACAACTCTTGGTTGCTAGGACCTTCATAGTCTCACTAGCACCTTTTTCATTATTGCTGATTTTGAGCTCTTAAGGACAGTCACATGTCCACATCCACCCCTAGGATGCCCTGATAGTCATCGCTCCCAGTGATACCTATATTCAAACATTAAATAGATTCACATGTTTAGTTTATTCTCATCGGTTTTTATCTCTAAACAAGACTTAGAAGATCATAACCATATACACATGTATATTGATAAGCAATAAGTTTCAAGATAATCCAATACTTATCTGTATTGTGCATTTCCTCTCTAGTCCACAGGGTCTTGCTTCGCTCTGGAAGCCTTGGGATTGCCTATGGACTTGGATGTTAGGTCAACACACAGGATTCTCCACAACATCAAATAATTAATGTCCAACTAGTACACCTTCACGCCGAATGGGGAGGAAATTTTACCATCTCCTTCCAGTACACCTTCACGCTGAATGGAAAGGAAAATTTACCATGACCATTTCTAGGTCAAGGATCTACTATGGATCCCTAGGCATATAACAACCCTATTTCAGTAACACAACATCTCCTTCCAGTACACCTTCATGCCGACTGGAAAGGAAACTTTAGCGATACAATTTCTAGGGAAAGGACCTATTATAGATCCCTAGGCATATAACAACCCTATTTCAGTAACACAACATCTCCTTCCAGTACACCTTCACACCGACTGGAAAGGAAACTTTACCACGACCATTTCTCTTTAGTGTGCAACACCAAACTGCATTTGTTTATCCTGACAACACAAGCAATATAATCAAACTCATCAGCATGATTGCTCTAAAACTGTAATCATATTTCATATCATTCCCTATCAAGTATTGAGACACCAGGAGTGCATCCACTCCCTATGGTGTAATCAATATTGAAAACCCTTTCATGACCCGACATCGAAAAAGTGTGCACCCCTTTTTGATGTGAGCCATGTAGGCCCTATTCATACTCAAACAATCTGTCATAATGGAAATAAAAATCAAAACATGCTCTACATATTGAATTTAACAATTTGACATGCATATTCTTAGCTAGGGTCACATAACACTTAGCCATTTTCCAATGCAGTATTCCTTCGTTAAGGAGGAATTGTAGCTCCCTTCTCTGAGTTGACAGTCCCTCAGTTTTCCATCCCAAATCCTTTTTACATTCCATATCCCACACATGTCTTACTGACATAATCTATACCATCTCACTCATGTTGTATACCAAACATGTAGTGCAGATGGGACATTTCCAAAATGTCCAATGGAGTTTCACCCAAAACCCATTTCCAAGATATGGGAACCTTCCCATGAATTTTGGCTCCTGCAGGCCATCACACATGGTCTTCCTACAATGTGTACCCCTGGCATATTCATCAAGTAGCCAAACAATTAATCATCATATACTAATACAATCTATGTGATTGTTCCATAACCAAGCAATGGCATTAGTAATTGAATTCACTATGAATTTGCAACTGTCTCTACTACAGAAATCGATTTGCTTAGTAATGAGGTGATCCTCATTTGTTGGTTTCTTGTAAGAGGCACCACTAACCCCATTATAATTTTGTGCTTACTAGCATAATATGAACATCCACTTACAACACGTCCTCCTGACACAATTCTATGCAAGCCAATATTGATTATTAGTTGTTAGCAATTTCTCAAATCTGAAATTTACAAGTTCAAATTGACAACACATTCTGCCATGAGACTCTTCCAATGAGGTTTGGCTATTTCACATGGTAGATTTTGGCCTTTGTCATTACCCACATTGCCATGCCCCAAACAATCTACCTGAAATATGAACTTCAATCAGCGAAACACTTGGTAAGTATCCATAGATATAACATTTCATTGCTGCAACAATCACTGAAGCATTTTCAGAATTATAGAATTCGAACACTTCTATCTGTTAATCACATCGATATTACCAAAACTCATTTACTTCACATGAATCATAATCATACTAAAATTGCAAAGTATATTCACATCATTTATGCAATTTAAATGAAATGTTTAGATACTCCTTACTTCACGGTCGTATCATTTGTACCACCTTACCCTTCCATGGAGCATTTTGGCAGCCAATCGATCATGACCACCCTTTTCATGCACTTACTATCCTACATTCATAACAGCTCTTAAAAGGATTCTAGAATTATCATCAATTGATCATTTCAGCCATTGGTTAGTCATAATAACACATGCACTATCTCGATGCATTCATGCAATGCATCACAACATTTGCACCCTGTTGAGGCCTGGAAAATTGCATGCAACAACAACAACGGATTCTCCCTAGTAAACGTTCTCAACAAGCCCATTACTATTTGGTATGGGGAATCCGTCCAGTTTACGGTCCGACTACTGTAGGTCACATAAAAAAAATAAAGGTTTTACTGGTTACGGCCCGGTCCACCGTGTATATTTTTAGTTTTTTATATTTAAGTATGAGATGCAAGTGCCTATCTAAGAATGCAGATTGATAGAGAATACGAGGAGCGGTCACAATGTGATGCGCATGTTCTTACCTCTCATCTTAACTCTCTAACATATAAATCACACACAGCAAGAAAACTAAAACTATCTATCTAACATATCCCTAGGGTGTAAGATTATAATTTATCATTGAGTAATGTATTTATGCACATTCATTAAGAAAAATCACAGATAGCTATTACTTAGTTCAAAACACATGAACATCAATAGATAGATGATGTTCAACAATATGGCTCATTGTTTATGAAAAGCATTCATTACTCATAGTGGAAATTTCATAGAATAAACTAGAGAGAATTCATAACAAGAACATAGGTTCAAAGAGTTAGAACGATCTCATAGTTAATGGACAACAACTAAAAACAAAATAGTTCACATTCAACAAATCCATAGCACAGCATTTGAAATGTTCCACCAAGCTTTCTCCAACATGAAACTTGTAATTCTTATTGCAAAAGGAAATAGTTCTTCTTACAACATGTTCTCACAAATCTAACTAGGAAAAAGTCCCTACTCTATCTAACTCTCCTATATTTATACTACAAGCAAAACCTTTGGGCTCCCCCAACCGTTCAATCCCACAATTTTGTCTTTTAGTGGGTGCTAATGATTTACACAATACGTTACATTTAATTAAAATTTAATAACACTTTTATAACGAGAGACCAGCTTAATCAGTGATCAACTTTTCCCAAGCCTGGGCCTCTACTGCTATTGAATCCACTGGTCCTTTTAGACCTTTACTTTATCCTTCCTTTTCCTATCTCTCTTATTTATGCTTCAGCCTCTTCTTTCTTTGTTGTCCCCCTTCTGCTTCGACTTTTACACATATCTTGCTTGCAGTAGTCACCCTGTCATGAACATAGCAGATTTTAGACCATATAGCATTTAACAAAGTAACACAACTATACTAATACATGCATTCCGTAAAATGAACTATAAACAATATTAATGCATGAAAAGAAAAATCATAAGGCAAAAAAAATCCTACAAGCTGGGTCCGGAAAACCTCTAATCCTGTTGTCCCACTAAAACCACAATCCTGATAGAATAGACTCTTTATCTCAGAAAAACCATGACTTGACCAACACCCATGGGAAAACTCTACCATCCCATAAAATAGAGTAACAACACAACAAAAATAGCGGGAAAATCCTACCGACAGTCGGAATCCAAAAACGCTAAGCATCGAGCAGAAATCCACTTAACATCCACAATAGTGGGTAGCATAAATACTATGGGTTCCATGACAAGAACACCGTCAGGGATCAGAGGCTTTAAGAACTACGTGTCAGATGATTAGTCCTCAATATTTCCGCAATGTTAGTACTCCCAAATGCTAAAAACCCTCGATAGTTAAGCGTCAGAGATCAGAACCACTAAAGCATTGGCTGGATACTTCCCTGCATAGCCGCAACGGGGGGACATAAACTAAATACAAGTTCCATAGTTGATCTGATCTCGGGGGCGATCCCCGAAATTCATCGAACCCGCTCGAAAAAATCGGGACCAATAGGGTCATTTTTCTGACGTTAGTTCAAGTGAACATGAGCATAATATAAGTGTGTAACATAGAATCATCCACATGAAAATGAAAAAATCATTCAAGCACATTAGGGACATGATTTGATTACAGAGTTCACCAGATATCCTGGCTACGTCTCCGGGCCTACTCCAAAATAGAGTGACAAATCCATTGTAAAGATGCAAAAATACATAAGATACATCACAATGGATTCACCTGCAGATTCTTCATCATCTGTTCATCTCTACCACCGCACCATAACGGCCTCTGATGGGTCACATAAGTGCACAAGCTATAGGACTCAATCGAAGACTGCAGAAATTAAGCAATCAAAAGCCTGCCTCCTTTTTCTCGAGAAGTTACCAAACTTGGACATGAAGATATTTTCCCAATGTATCCAATCACACTCTTTCAACTGACTCTGCGAGCCACGAACCTCAAGCGAATCAAAGACTTGCATAATGTTGCAAATCTGACTCTTTCAACTGACTCTATGAGCCATGAACCTCGAGCTATGCCACACGATCTTCTATGGGATAGTCTCAATAGAAGAAAATATGTTTGCATGACAAGTGCATAAATAAAACCAAAGTCACACTCTTACCAACCAATCCCTTCACCTTTGTCCTTCGGGATGAGAGTGTAGATGGTCGTTACTTGCCTTCAAATGTAAATTGAAATGTTTCCTCCTCGAACTGACTCTGCTTATTTGTCTCCTATGCTGGATCCCCTTCGGACATGATGGCGCCATGCTTGCTCTCTGAGCTGGAACTACAAGGTTGGAGCCTCTCCATGAGCTTCTCCAATGTAGACCCCCAATAGGGCCTCTCAGATGCTTGCTTCCTCTATGGGCTACATCTCTCCAAAATTGAGCCCCCTTCAAATGCACATAACAAGTGCTTAAATAGGAGAAGCTACTCTTGGTGGCATGATACATGTGATTCTCCAAATTGGGATTAGTTACAAATTGGTTTGGCTTTTAAGAACATAAACCAAAAATATGGTTCATGCCCACATGCCCATGGGTTTTCACATTTCGTTACTTCCCCATAATGACATTTACAAAATCCAACAATAATCCATTACATAAAAAAATCCCTTTTTTAAATAGCATGTTGGTTTTTCAACCATAAACCAACTTGTTACAACTTCTTTACAAATATGGCATGTTTGTTTTTGGTTACAACCATGCATTAACTTCATAACAACTCAAGGAATAAAATAAATGAGTAATATGTGAGTAATTTTTCCACTCACTTCAAATATTAATCATTTTACAATTTCTCATGAGTAAATGCATGAATGTCCTAAAACTCATTTCAAGCACAAATGCATGCATGCTAGTCATCATGCCACTTCATCATGCCATGTCACCATGCCATGTCATCATACCACATCATCATGCCATGTCAGCATGCCACATCATCATGCCATGTCAGCATGCCACATCATCATGACACATTATCATTCCATGTCATTAGAATGCACTTTTTGACTACCACATGGCAGCTTGAGGGAGTGCCACGTGGCACTTCAGCCAAAAGTTTCCCTGTTGGGGCCAAACTTCAAAACGCAATATCTTTTGCATCTGGATTCCGTTTGACACGCCATTTGCACCGTTGGAATCAGATTAATGAGATCTTCAACATGGTACTATTTTTGTTGCAATATGATGATTTAGAAAATTGGCCTTTTCAGATCCTCCCGAATCATTCCTCCCCACTGGGAAGGCTTTTGGTCCCCAAAAGCTTCTTGCAGGTATGCTCATCTACTTCTTGCTTCATTGGTGCCTATACAAACTGCTTCCAACTCCTAGATTTTTTCACACTGCAAAATTTTGCTCATAACAGTCCACAACCTGCAACACTTGTCAGCCTGCTATGATACCACTTGATCTGATCCCGGGGGTGAGCCCGGAAAGTCATCGAACCCGCTCAAAACAATCGGGACCAATAGGATCATTTTTATGATGTTAGTGCAAGTGAACATGAGCATAATATAAGTGTGTAACATAGAATCATCCACATTAAAATGAAAAAATCATTCAAGCACATTAGGGACATGATTTGATTACGGAGTTCACCAGATCTCCGAGCCTACTCCAAAATATAGTGACCAATCCATTGCAAAGATGCACAAATACATAAGTTACATCACAATGGATTCACCTGCAGAGTCTTCATCATCTGTTCATCTCTACGGCCGCACCATAACTACCTCTGATGGGTCACATAAGTGCACAAGCTATAGGACTCAATCAAAGACTGCAGAAATTAAGAAAGCAAATGCCTGCCTCCTTTGTCTCGAGAAGTTACCAAACTTGGACATGAAGATATTTTCCCAATGTATCCAATCACACTCTTTCAACTGAATCTATGAGCCACGAACCTTGAGCGGATCAAAGACTTGCATAATGTTGCAAATCGCACTCTTTCAACTGACTCTACGAGCCACGAACCTTGAGCTACGCCACACGATATTCTGTAGGATAGTCTCAATAGATGAAAATATGTTTGCATGACAAGTGCATCAATAAAACCAAATTCACACTCTTACCAACCAATCCCTTCACCTTTGTCCTTCGGGATGAGAGTGTAGATGGTCGTTACTTGTCTTCAAATGCAAATTGAAATGTTGCCTCCTCGAATTGACTCTGCTTCTTTGTTTCCTACGCTGGATCACCTTCAGACATGATGGAACCATGCTTGCTCTATGAGCTGGAACTACAATGTTGGAGCCTCTCCATCAGCTTCTCCAATGGAGACCCCCAATGGGACCTCTCAGATGCTTGCTTCCTCGATGGGCTACATCTCTCCAAACTTGAGCCCCCTTCAAATGCACATGACAAGTGCTTAAATAGGAGAAGATACTCTTGGTGGCATGATACATGTGATTCTCCAAATTGGGATTAGTTACAAATTGGTTTGGCTTTTAAGAACATAAACCAAAAATATGGTTCATGCCCACATGCCCATGGGTTTTCACATTTAGTTACTTCCCCATAATGACATTTACAAAATCCAACAATAATCCATTACATAACAAAATCCCTTTTTTAAATAGCATGTTGGTTTTTCAACCATAAAACAACTTGTTACAACTTCTTTACAAATATGGCATGTTTGTTTTTTGTTACAACCATGCATTAACTTCATAACAACTCAAGGAATAAAATAAATGAGTAATATGTGAGTAAGTTTTCCACTCACTTCAAATATTAATAATTTTACAATTTCTTGACATGAGTAAATGCATGAATGTCCTAAAACTAATTTCAAGCACAAACACATGTATTCTAGTCATCATGCCACTTCATCATGCCATGTCACCATGCCACATCATCATGCCACATCAGCATGCCATGTCATCATACCACATCATCATGCCATGTCAGCATCCCACATCATCATGCCATGCCAGCATGACACATAATCATGACACATTATCATGCCATGTCATTAGAATTCACTTTTTGACTACCACGTGGCAGCTTGAGGGAGTGCCACGTGGCACTTCAGCCAAAATTTTCCCTGTTGGGGCCAAACTTCAAAACACAATATCTTTTGCATCTGGAGTCCGTTTGACACGCCGTTTGCACCGTTGGAATTGGATTAGAGAGCTCTTCGACATGGTACTATTTTTTTTGCAATATGATGATTTTGAAAATTGGCCTTTTTAGATCCTCCCAGATCAGTAGTCAACATAAAAACATCGGCGATCGAAAGCTTTGGGAATTATGTATCAGCGACCATAGGATCAATGCTGCCACCACATTGGCAATGCAAAAGAATAGCCCTGTGATCAATAGTAAAAAATAATTTCGATAGCGAAAATAAAGCATCACAAAGAAAAAATTTAGTCATCAAAACCAAGGCATCGGTGAAAAAACAGAACTTACCTTCAGAACGTTCATTATTTAGCTTTCAAAGCGGTGAATTTGTAGAAAAATACGGCCCTGATTCACTGTTTAACTGACCTCCGAAAAACCAAATCAAAATGTTAAGTTCTAAAAAAACCTTTAGCTGGCAACAATAAAAATAGTCTATTTCGCCTCCGAAATAGTGGCTGCAAAGAGAACTAAAGTTTCAATCCAAACATAAATAGACTTCCAACAGTAATGAAGGAAATCATTCAGATCAAATGACATCATTTTCAAATCAAATTTAAACTCCATATTCCAAAGCATTGGTGAACAAAAGTAGTTTTTCGGAAAGAATGAAAATAGTTGACCTTACTTCAACTTCAAACAATCCAAATTTGTAGCATATGGAAAAAAAAAATAGATTTCAGCAATCGAAACAATCCTAGGCAAAATGAAAATAAAAGGAGGGTCCAAAATTTAAAAAAATTGGAAGAAAGTTGCAGCTGCAACAATTGGTGACTACCTGGGGAACCGAGATCTCCAGAGAATTTCTTCCTTAAGTAACAGGCTATTTGACAATAAAACCAACATGTTAAATTATTCTAGATGTCTGGATTTCCCAAATGGAAAATATATGTACTTTCAATCATTGATGATAGTCCAATTTAGGAAAATGGAAACCAAGATTTCAAAGTCAATATAACTCTTTTGAGGCCAGGAATATGAGTTTCGTTTTTTTACCTTTATCTTTGGGTAGCTTCCAGCTTGAACACCACAGGATTGTAACATATGGTAAACATAAATATTTATTTGTTCCTCATTCCCATGTCATTTTGCACTTTTTGTGCTTTTGGTTTTTTGTCCTTTCATTTGAGTCCTCCTACATGCCTTTCTTTCAGAATTTTTTATTCGGGCTCCTCTATCCATACTATCCTTTTGTGTGAGAGATGTATTTAATTTTCAGCTCACAGACAGAGAAGAACTTTGGCAATTTTATACTCATTTGGTTTAGTACTTTTTTTTGATACATATTTCTTTCATAGGAGTTTTTTAACTCTTATTTTCCTTTTGGCTTTCAATTCTTGGCATGGGATCATTTATATATAATATACTATTTACCCTGCTTCCTTTCCATGGGTCTTTTGCTGTCACCCCCTAGGACATTTTTAAATGTGAGATGGATGGAGCCTCAAAATAGTATTCCAGGCCTTTTGATCCTGAGTTATTCTACAAGGATTAAGTAGGACTTCAATGTGTTCATAGACATCCAGGAAAACTATTAGACTAGAAGAAATTCTTTCAGATAACACAATAGTACACAGTATTATAATCAAGGATTTTAGCTAATCTATAATTCTGATGTTCTCCATGAAACCAAAAGTTTTCTTCTTTTATTGAAATCAATGAAAATATAAACTAAAAACAAACAGAAATAAAGTAAATCAAAATAAACAACCAAATCAATTTATTTATGTACAAGATAATCTAGAAACAAAAGTCAAGAAAAATAAAGTTTGAGAACCGAACCACTAACTTGTCAGTTCTCTGCCCCCGTTGTAAATATGACAACTTGTAAGTTGAGGGGATAGGTTTGACTAAAAAGGCCTACCGATTATCTAAAACTACATCTACTGGTCTTGAAAAAACTATATCTGAAACTAAATCTACTATTTTACAATCAATCTTATCAACCCGTGAAAGCCAAAGGAGATTAGGCTAGGCGTTTGATGTATTGCTAGCTTCTTCTACTTGGTAGTTTCCCAGTTCTAGCTCAATTAGATAATTTCCCAACACAAAATTCATAGGTTCATTCTTACCCTCCAACTAAGTAACATTATGCTTCATGTGGGGCTCTCTTAATACCTTTATTTGATTGGGACTTCCTTTATAAGGCAACCATAGATGTGACCAATATGATGCAAAGTATCCATTTAGTCTTGCTGAACAGTCTCTATTCAAAATAAGTCCATAACCATCAGGTATGTCTGCTACTACAATATCAATGTACTGACATATCTTTTCATTTGCAGATAAGCAAATCAGGACATCCTCCATTTCCCCGATTACTTTCACATTGGTCCTGTCTAGCTGAGTAACATCCCAAGTAGTAGGTTTAGGTTGTCCATTAATATTTTGTGGACTTCAAGTGGCATAACATTGACTGATGACCCTGAGTCTACTAAACAATTGTGCACATTATGGTTTAAAATCTCTAAAGTTAGGAGGAAAGGTGGGGTTTTAAACCTAGTCTTACCTCCCACACTTGCTTCAACAATTTCTTCTATAGGTTGGTTGTTAGTGGGAAGTTATTCCTCTGGTACTTCAGGTGTTTTGAGATTTTCTTTGACATTACCCACTTTATATTCAATAGGATTAGCAGGCATGTTGACTTGTTTCGGATCTTGACTACTAATGGTAAGTTTAGGTATTTCATCATCTGTGTTGTTCTTCTATATTTTCTTCATATTGTCTTGAAATTTCTTAATATTTGGAAGTATTGAATTGTATTTATTTAACAAATCTTGGATTCTTGTTGTCACAATTATTTCTGATATCTTCTCATGTTTAAGAGTACCTTCATCTTCTGTATCAAAAAGTGAGACACAGTCCCATAAAACCAAAGCATTCTCTTATTGTTTTTCTAGTGGACTTACTACCATTTTCTTCCTCATCATAAGCTTCTGTTAGTTTGGAATCCAATGGCTGATTCATCACTAATGTCATCGAATTGATCCATTGAGGGAAATCTTTTTTAGAATGGGGTTGTTGATGAAAGGTGCAAAAGTTATCCATACCTACCTTTGTTAAGTTCATTGACGTAGGACTATGTGGAGCAAGCTTAGATTGATTGTTGTCCTCTCTCCTTTTATAGTAAGGCTTATAATATTTCTAAGCTTCCTTTTCCTTTTCCAAATAGATTATTCTATTAGATAGTTTCTGCATCATTTTCAACATTCTTTCAAAGTCATGTGACTGCTCCTCCTTTGGATTAGACAGTAATAAGGCTTTCTTACCAAAAGCTTTTTCTCCCGACCGCTTAGGATAATCTTCTATGTTCTCTTTTTCAACTTCTTCATAAGTTTCTGATTACGTATGTTTGACATGCATCTTAGCAAACATGGCCAATTCAGGCCCTAGAGCTGAAGTATAGTATTTGATAAGAACGTTATTAGAAGGCTTATCAGCTGTAGAGAAATTCTTAAGATAAGCAGCAAACATTTGGGTGAAACTATGCACTTTCTCTTTTCTTTCTTTCTTCAAAGCACACAACCCTTTCATTAGAGCTGCATGAGTTTTTTGGGCTACATACTTACTTTTGAATATTCTTTCAAATGTGTCCCAATCTGTTATTGAGTTTGCAGGCAGAGCAGAATACCATGAAGCTACTGCTCCTTTCAAGGTATGTGGAAATAATCTGCATACTACATCTTCATGTTCTCCAGCCCTTAGTTCTTCTATAGCCAAGTAAAATCTTTGTAAATGATCATCTACTAAAATATTTTCGTTGGGATCAAACTTAGGCATCATTTTCTCAAAATCCTGAGGTAAGTCATGCAAAGGGGGTGCCAGGTTTAAAGGTGACCTAGCCCTCCAAGTAGGTGGTGGATTTGGTGGTTTGGGTGGCTGATTTGCGTTTACGCCTGCCATGAGTTTGGGTGGAGAATGAGGTAGTGAATGAACAAGGATTTGAACAGGTGAATAGTAAGGTGTATCCAGGCCCAACTGATTCGAAGGTTGAACAACTTCCTGTAAGGCTGTTCCTACTAGTTCTTCAAAATCTCCAACCAAAACTACGTCTTCCAATATAAGGCGGTCTTTCTTCCAATATTCTCTTCTGGGTAAGAAAGGAATAATTGGTAATCCTCCAATATTCTTCACATATGCCCTAGTATGTCTTCTCAGATCATTTACTAATTTGTTATCGACAAAATACATATGCTCTTTAGCCTTCTCTCTAGGAATTGGATTGGGAAACAAACTGTTTCAGAATTTTCACTGATGGAATGATCTCGAGAAAATAATTTTCCTCAGCCAGCCATGCACTGGAGGCCCTCCTTCTAGCACCAAAAACTGTTGAGGCCTGGAAAATCATAGGAAACAACAACAAGGGATTCTCCCTAGTAAACGTTCCCAACTATCCTGTTATTGTTTGGTATGGGGAATTTGTTCGGTTTACAATCTGGCTACCGTAGGTCAAGTAAAAAAAAAAGGTTTTACTGGTCACAGGCCGATCCACCGTGTATATTTTTAGTTTTTTTATATTTAAGTATTAGATGCAAGTGCCTATCTAAGAATGCAGATTGATAGATAATACGAGGAGTGGTCACAATGTGATGCGCAGGTTATTACATCTTGTCTCAACTCTCTCACATCTAAATCACACATAACAAGAAAACTAAAACTATCTATCTAACCTATCCCTAGGGAGAAAGATTATCATTTATCAATGAGTAAAGTATTTCTGCACATGCATTAAGAAAAATCATAGATAGTTGTTACTTATTTCAAAACACATGAACATTAATAGATAGATGAACAACAAGATGGCTCCTTGTTTATGAAAAGCATTCATTACTCATAGTGGAAATTTTATGGAATAAACTAGAGAGAATTCATAACAAGAACATTGGTTCAAAGAGTTAGAATGATCTCACAGTTAATGGACAACAGTTGAAAACGAAATCATTCACATTCAACAAATCCATAGAACAACATTCGAAAAGTTCCACCAAGCTTTCTCCAACAGGAAACTTCTAATTCTTATTGCAAAAGGAAATAGTTCTTCTTACAACATGTTCTCACAAATCTAACTAGGAAAAATTCCCTACTCTATCTAACTCTCCCATATTTATACTATAAGGAAAACCTTTGGGTTTCCCCTCAGGTGACCTTTGGGCTCCCCCAACTGTTCAATCCCACAATTTTTCCTTTTAGTCGGTGCTCATGATTTACACAATACGTTACATTTCATTAAAATTTAATAGCACTTTTATAATGAGATACCAGTTTGATCAGTGCTCAACATTTCCCAAGCCTGGGCCTCTGTTGCTATCAAATCCGTTGGTGCTTTTTCTATCTCGCTTCTTTATGCTTCAGCCTCTTCTTTCCTTGCTACCCCCCTTCTGCTTTGACTTTTAGACATATCTTGCTTGCAGTAGTCACCCTGTCATGAACATAGCAGATTTTAGACCATCTAGCGTTTAACAAAGTAACACAACTGTACTAATACATGCATTTCATAAAATGAACTATAAAAAATAATAATGCATGAAAATAAAAATGATAAGGCAAAGAAAATTCTGCAAGCTGGGTCCGGAAAACCTCTAAACCCGTTGTCCCACTAAAACCACAATCCCAATAGAACAGACTCTTCATCTTAGAAAAACCTTGACTCGACCAGCACCCTTGGGAAAACTTCACCATCCCATAAAATAGAGTAACAGCACAACAAAAATAGTGGGAAAACCTTACCGACAGTTAGAAGCCAAAAACGCTAAGCATCGGGTAGAAATCCATTTAACAGCCGCAACGCCGGGTAGCATAAAGACTACGGTTTCCACAACAAGAATAGTCAGGGATCGAAGGCTCTGAGAACTATGCATTGGATTATTAGTCCTCAACCTTTCTAGAATGTCGGTACTCCCAAACGCTAAAAACCCCCGATAGTTAAGCGTTGGAGATCGAAACCACTAAAGCATCGGTCGGATAGTTCCCTACACAGCCGCAACGACGGGACATAAACTAACTACAAGTTCCACAGTCAACATAAAAGCATCGGCAGTCAGAAGCTTTTGGAACTATGTATCAGATACCACAGGCTGAATGCTGCTGCCGTATCGACAACACAAAATACTAGCCCCCGATCAATAGTAAAAAATCGTTCCAATAACGAAAATAAAGCATCACAAAGTAAAAAGTTAGTCAATAAAAATAAGCCATCAGTGAAAAACTAGAACTTACCATCAGAACATTCATTATTTATCTTCCGCAACGGTGGCTACATAGAAAACTATGGCCCCGATTCACTGTTTAACTGACCTCCGAAAAACCAAATCAAAATGTTAAGTTCAAAAATAACCTTCAGCTAGGCAGCGATAAAAATAGTTTGTTTCACCTCCGAAACAATGGTTGCAAAGAGAACTAAAGTTTTGATCCAAACAAAAATAGAATTCTTATAGCAATGAAGGAAATCATTTATATCAAAGGACATCATTTTCAAATCAACTTTAAACTCCACAGTCCAATGCATTGGCAAACAAAAGCAGTTTTCTGGAAATCATGAAAACAGTTGACCTTACTTCAACTTCAAACAATCCAAATTTGTACCAGAGGGAAAAACAAAAATAGAGTTCAACAATCTAAACAATCCCAGGAAAAATCAAAATAAAAGGAGGCTCCAAAATTTAAAACATTTGGGAGAAATTTACAGCTGCAACACACCCATACTTATGTATGCATATTTACAACATTTACCCAAACTTTTCATATGCATCCATTCAATGCATAACTACAAGATTTATAAAATCTCTTAATGCATATCCAACCAATGCTACCATGTATTGATTCAGGAATACTATGCATTCAAACATACTATGGACTAACCATGACTACCTCACATAGGCTGCATTACTATAATGAAGACCACCAGTTCACACTTGTTCTAGTTATTAAGTTCATATCAACATTTACAGGGTAGGATATATTTCTATATGAATGTAGTATAAATTTTAAATAATCGCATGGTATGAGACCTCCTGCCTTTACCACTCCATGCAAGTGTCATAATTAAACCATTACCTGCATGGATCCTACTTACACCCTTGACATTACCAGTTTAGTTGGTCTCTTGCAGGAGATTGCAGAATTCCCTCATCAACTTTTGATCCTGGATTTGTTGCCATATCCATTTCTCCATAAGGTTACTGGTCACATTCATCAACATCATAAACATATTCAGACATGCTCATGTTTTCGTTGGTCTTGCCACTAATACCAACACCAGTACTGACCTATCAACCACAATATTTACCATTAGTGGTTCATTGTAAATGATTCCCACTACTCTTACCAATATGTAATATCCTATGCATGCAAGGCATATGCTCATACATTTTATGTACAAAACTTATAAATATAATATAGTTAGCAAGACAGAGGTTAAGGAAATTTCCCTTTTCAAGTCCCTCATCTTTCCATGGAATTCCTCTTCCACATAACAGCTGGTTCGACTTCGTGGTCTTTGCTACCTCTAGGCATGCAATTCCTGGATTTGTCCATATTAACAGCAACACATTTTTTCTTCAAACAACCATTAGTATTTTTCTACTCCTCATTCCAACTCTAGTGATTCTCCCTTGTTTCCTACTAGATAAGGTTTCCAATGGCTACCCACATGCTCCATTCTGTCTTTGTGTGTGAAAATTACACCACTTCTAAACTGGCAATTTTCACCAAATTTACAACTGTATTCTGGTCTGAAATGTCAACTTCAGCCACCTAGAATTTTTCTTCCTTTTCAACCCTGAAATCCACTCAAAACTGCTGAAAATCTCACTGAAAAAATACTGAAATTTTTGTTTGTCAAATCGGGTCTCATCCCAACTAATATTCCAACGTATCAGACCCTTAGTTGACTAAGCTTCCGACACTTCAGCAGTCCAATCAACTAATTTTCTCAAATGCTCATCGATGGTATGATCCTCTATTTTTCTCTGACGTGTCGGTGGACCAAACAACTAAACTTTTCCAACACATCGGTGGTCCCATCAACTAAATTTTACCAATGCTCATCGACGATCTGATCGTCTATATTTCTCTGATGTTTTGGCGGTCCAATCACCTAACTTTTTTCGACGTTTTCATACTTAGAAAAATTTTCAGAAAATTTTCTTTCCTCGTCTGCCACTGCATTGGCCGCTCCATCAGATAAATTTCTCTGGCGCTTTTAACTCTTTGCCAAAACTTCTTCTTTCTCCCACCGCCGCATCGGTTTTCTGATCGACTAAACTCTCCCGATGTTTCGGTGTCCTTCAGGAGTTCCCTATCGACACTGTGGCCCCACATCAGTGATCAAATCCAACGAAGCTTTGGAGAACTTCTCCCGAAAGACAACAGAAACTTTTCAATTTTTCTTAGACTTAGACAGATGTCTGGAAATCTGTTTTGTTATCTTTTTTCTCCTTTCTATCACCATGTCGGTGGCTCAATCAACTAATTTCCTCTCTTTTTCGTCCACGTATTGGCTCCTACTTCTACTTCCTTTCGCCACAGTTGCGGCACCTTCATCATCTACCTTCCGTCGTCGTTGCGGTGTCTTCATCATCTATTTTCCACCACCATTGTGGAGCCTTCAAGTTTTTCCAGCCTCTTCATTGGCTCTCTCTTCAACTCTCTTTCCTCGCCGCTCCATCGGCTCTCGCTTATTCTATCTCTCACCATCACCAATGGTCTGTATCAGACGATCTTTCAACTAAATGAGTCGACGTTTCAGCGGTATTCAAGTGATCTTCGTCGATACTGCGGCTGCTCGATCAACTAAAATTTTTCGACGATTTCCATACTTAGAAAAAATTTCGGAAAATTTATCTTCTTCATTCCTCTACTGCCGCATCTACAGTTTGATCATCTAATTTCTTCCGATGATTTTTGGCACTTCTTCCTTTCACCATTGTGTCAGTTCCTTTCACATATTTTCCTTCGTCACATCGAAATTCCTTCTGTCTAAATGAACCGACGTATTGGCGGTCTTCAGCTGAAGACTTCCGATGCCCCAACACTTCAAAAAAAAAAAAATTCTATATTCATACTTCTTCTTCTTGCCACCGTTGTATCAGCTACTCCATCAAATAATTTTTTCTGATGCTTCCCATCCTTCAGAAAACTTCTCCCTTAATCCATCGGCTGCTCCATCAACTAATTTATGTTGACATTTCAACGGTATTCAGGTGATCTCCACCGACACTGCAGCTCCTTCCTCACCTGTTCTTCGCCATGGAATCAGGAGTCCATCCATCTAGATGAGCCGATGTATCGATGGTCTTCATCTGAAGGGTTCCAACACATCTCATCACTTTGAAATTTTTTCAACAAAATTCCTCCATGTTCCTCATCGGCTATGTCTCGGCTTGACCTAGCCGAGACCGTCCGCTTCTCTTTGCTGAAACCCTCGGCTCGTCACCGCCGATTCCACCGATAAAATCCAAACTTGAGCAAATCTCAAAATTTTCATTTCGTCAATTCCCATTGGGCGGGATTCCATCTAGGCTATCCGTTGCATCGGAGGGGCTTTAGACTGAGTCCTTCGATGATCTGATGGTCTCAGCACTTAGAAATTTTCTGTCATACTCAAATTTCTTATTTCTTCTGATTTTTCCTGGGGAGACGGTAACCCGCCTCTACTAGCTGATTCTTCATGGCCCATTCAGGCCCATGCTGCAACATGAGCTCTGATACCACTCTGTAATTTCCTCGACCCTCCAACTCGTGAAGAGAACGCTACCATACACTAACCATCCAGGAAACTAGCCCCATGATGGTTTACATACATATAAGTGAAATAAAATTTCTTGGAAGTAAAAACATGCAGAGATGCATAATCATTAAGCCTACAATAGAAGCAAAACCATACATTCCAACATTCAACATGTTCATCATAATTCATTAAACATCAGATATGATTGTAGAAGTGAAATAGTCAAGAATACTTATCTTATAAATAACTCGTCCCGCAACCAGCTACATCACCATAATGTTCCACCCAACCATAGGCCATCATGCTCCTTAATCTCTCACCAACACTTCCAACCCTGAGCTGGGCATGATTTCCCCAAGGAATAAGGAACCAACAGGCTTACACATAGCCAAGGATACACAAATTAGCCAACCCAACATAGTTGGGTTTATCAGGCCATCAACAAATCAGCCAAGCCAACATATTTTGAAGACCAACCACTGCATAATCACAAAAAATGAGCAATTCACAGCCTTGACAGGGGAAAATGATCCCTCAGTCATTCTTGTCCCTATTGTGGCCAAAACGACTCAATAAGAGTCCATAGCTGCTCAAAACGTAGCTGAAACTACAATAAACAAGTTGTGGGGAAAGCAACATCCCCCAATCGCAACACTGAAGCAACGTGAGAAGAAAAAACAGCCCGAAATGGAGGAGAAGATCATATTCTTAGCCTAGATAGGGGAGGCCATACACAGAACCAAAAATTGGTATGGAAACACACATACACATAGCCCAGAATGTGAACGGATCATTCACAGGGAATCATGGGTGACAAAAAATGGCTCCCCAACTCCCTACGTGAGGAACAATCCCAGCCTATGCGTGAGAGGAAGAGAATGACTCTCTACTAGAGGATGAGCCTGAACAATGGAGAGAGGGAGAGTGTTTTTCCCTGCCTACGTGAGGGTGAATATTCTACTGGCGGAGTGGGCATGTGGGCAAGGATTGACAGTCTTGCCACACCCACCACTACCCAGGAATAACTGCCCCAACTTACATCAGGGGTCTTTAAGGTGGTAGTTTATTGATGAGACAAGGATAGGTGAGTGAGATGAAAGGTGGGTGATAGCTAAAAGGGTTTAACAACTGACACATGGCTTTTCCTCCATAGGCTCAAAGCTCAATAATTCCCCCTCCTTATCCTTAGAAATATCATGCCCTTTTCATTATGGTTGCAGTGACATAGCTGGTTGGGGTTCATTTTAATTAAAGTGCATATTTACATGATGCCAAAACTATAGTGTGCTGGATAGCACAATATACCATCAGAAACGATTCCAATCGTCGAAACATAACACAACCAAATCGATGGTGGGTATTTTTCCTTTAGCTCCACACCACAATTAATTACAATATATACATCATGTACCTTTTAATGAAAATGGGGTCAAAACTAGGGTGTTACAGATTGACTGACCAATCTTGTAACATTTCTCACTCTTCATTATATTTCCTGAGGTTAGAAAGTTTCTCTCTCTCTTTAGTAGCCAACTATGCAAAAACAATTTCTTCTAGGTACTGATTCCCTTCTTGAGACACTAATATGTATTCTTTTATGATGAAATATTTATTTCTATGTCTATCTTTACTCCCTTCAATACCTGCAAAAATACACCAATAATCAATTTCAAAAAAATGAGACTTTGAATTCCCTGTCGATATTCTCTCAAGCATCCTTCCTTTGTGCCGGCCTAAACATAACATCAAACATTTATCATCATCCATTTTTTCTACAGTTTGACATACAGGTAGTATACACTCTTCATAGGATATCATTTCATTTTTTATTACAATGGAATAATATTTTGTTATTATGCTTTTGGAAAGCATATCTTCTTCAGAATTCATGAAAGTCTAAAGTGAATCTTCAACTCTCCCCTTCATCAGAATGTAATTTTGACTTTTCCATGTAGAAATGTCTTTACACATTTCTTTTCCTTCCTTCAATTGCATGACAGTCCTAAATGGTTCTTTATCCTCGTTGTCCTTGAACACATACTGAATTAAGGATCCCTATGCTTCAGCCATTTATTCTAGCAGCTTCATGTCTTCACCATCTCCATCCTCACATGGTTATGAATGCATCAGAGTGCTCAGAAATATTTATGTGATCTCTATTTCATCATCTTCAACCGATTCTTTCATTAGCACATACTTTTTCTTATTTGAACTCTCCCAAGAGTCCATGAGACTTTAATCTAGTCTCTCTTCTGCACCGTCATCTTCAAAGATACTTCCATATTCTGGTTTACAAGAGTGAACATATTCCTCTGTCAATGCTCTAATTTTGGTCTTGTTTTTCATAGAATCCACCCTATTCTTCATTTCTTCATCAACATACATAAACACATCACCTAAGTGTTCTTGATTACCTTTATTCACACACAAATCGTTAAAATTAAAAATTCCATACTTTTCATCTGCCATATATTCTTTAGGTATTTCTAAACTTATCAAAGAGATAAAAAAAACATCTTCAATCTTCGTTTCATCATCCTCTTCAAGGAAAGGACCCTATTCAAGTTCATAATATGAAACCTCTATCTTAACCTCAACTCGTATGAGTTCTTTCTTCAATCTAACAAACATATTTTGATGTAGCTTCACTTGTAGTGAGTGCCATCTTAACTCTCTTTTCATAACCCAACCATACCTCTGGTTCTATTTTTTAGTAGATTGCATATGGTTCTCAAAGCACAAAATGTCTCTTTCTAGCTCTAGCAATTCTCTATTACATTATTCTTGACTCTCTTTTTTCTTTGTTTTGTTGTGGATTTTTTATGAACCCTTGCAATGACCTCCATTAGTCATTGCTCCTTTCTCCTTCTCCTCTTTTGTGAACTTCATCTTGTACACTTGTGGACTGTAACTAATCCTTCATCTCCAACAAGTCTCTATACTTGTATGCTATACCTCAACAAGCTATCTCTCCTTGAACTCTTCCTTTCGGTATCTATGGTCCTCTCACTAGAACCTTTTTTTTCGGCACTCTATATGCAAGTTAATTAAAGCCAACATACAGAGTGTTCAATATAAATTTTCAACCCAAGGAAGTCTCTTATTTAAAGGATAATGTGCACTATATATGCTTAAGCACTAAGTAGTTGATGCTATAAATGAATGACCCTACTTTCTTGTTCAGCTGAACTCATCCCATAATCTACTTAATCTAGTTTACCCTCTTAAAAATGCAATCCCAAGTACCTTCTTAGAATCTTTATTCTCGAATTAAAAGATTCAGGAAATAACATCCATATTACTTTTCCAGAAAGTCAAATCCTTAATTACCAAACTATCTAAAGATCCATCTCAGCTATCTGAATTTAGCTTATTCTAGAAATTCAAAGTACAGGAATTAAATTATGCAATTATAAATGTGAAGGAACAAAATCCAAAGATATAAAGAAAACAACAACTGAAAGAACTAGGGATGGTCAGAGCTGTCACAGCTATCACACAATTGCATAAAAGAAAGTTAACCTATACAGTCAACTGACACATGACACCACTGCAGTTTACAGAGGATGCAAATACTGATTATTCAAATGACACACAGCAAATCGATGACTGTTGCAACTTACTGTAAATAAAGGAAATTATCACAAAATCCAACCACACAATAGAACAAATAAAATACCTAATTAACTCAGCAATCCCTATGGGAAGGTGGGCCCAGCCTTCACAAAGAGATGTTGGAAATAACAAACGTTAGAACACCGAGATCTGAAGAATCAAACTCCTTGTGTTAAAATGGCGGATAAGCACACAACCTCAGTCATAGCTGATACAATAATTTGATTAATTTTTCAACCCTTGCCTCGAAATAGTTCCCAATATTTATACAATTACAATCATAACATCTTCCCACTATTATCGGGTAGCCATGAAGATCTTTGATCTTCAGGCTGCCCTAATTATGATATGCTCTTACAGTCATGGAAAGATGAAAGCAGGAAATCTAGATAGGATTTTACTCGAGCCAGAAATAATGATCATGGTCAACAGAGAAGATACTCCATGGACTGTAGCTATTCTTGAGCAGCCGCACACAATTACCTTCGAATCTGTTGCATCCTGTTACAACTACCTTTAGACAGCTCATGTGGAATAATATCCTTGGACCACATTCTTTGGGCAATGATGGAATGGATGGCGATCATCTCAACAATGAATGTTCATCCCTTTCTTGGCATTTTTTGGCTAGCTACACCTGTATCCTTTACATCTCGAATTATCTTTATAAAAAAACCATATCTTAGCATAATTTAAGATGTAAAGCCCTGATTACAACAATCCTAAACATTAATAAAATAAGACAATGATTACCATACCTGTATGAATTAAGGGACCGAGTGAAGGAAAAGTATCTGTTTAGTGTACATAATAGGGTAGGATGAGGAAAAAAGAGGTAGGTAAAGGTGGTAAAAAAGGGGTCATTCCTGGGCCCAACATCTCCCCCCAACTGTCCTATTGGATGTCCCCATGCAACAACCTTCATTATTCTTAATCTAAATCTAACATTGTACTTTGTTCATGGAGAGAAGAAAAGTTGTATGGGAATTCAGGCGTTCCCTATTTTTCCAAGAATCCCTTATGGACAACCCAATATCTCCAACACTTCTGCTCTTCTGCCCTTGTTAATGAGAAGTATTCCCTGTACGGTTTTGCTGGCCACCATATGAGAGGAAATTTGAATTTGAGTCCCAGCAAATTAACCCCACATTCTTTCATGCATCCAACATATCCATCAACCCTAGAAAGTGCTTGTTCAAAATTCCTATAACAGTAGGGATCCCTATTTCTCAGGGTTGAAGAGGAAATTTGCCATCTGTGCTAGCTACCTTCCAAAGACAATCGTTGATTCTTGGAAATCTGGTTGAGACAAGTAGAAATAACCTTTTCTTGGAGTTCCATTATCTGTTGATTTTGGATGCGACATGAGAGTACATTCTGATGACGAGCAAGGAGAAGACAAGGATTCAAAGGTTCACTTCGAATCCAAAGGTTAGAGTGGGCCTCATTATGAGAGAAAGTTTGGAAGGCTCTTTCCCACTAAACATGATTTCTCACAAATGAGGCAAAATCCCTCATTTGAACATCACCTAAGAAAGGGATAGGATTTGAATGGCGGTTCAAAGGACAATCCAACTCATGCAAATAAATCTCACACAACAAATTCTACTCCTCAAAGTCACTTTCAGGAAATGTTTCCAGGAATTTAGTTGAGGTCGATATTTCATATGGTCTCCCTTCTTTTACATCCATTAGTTTAAACCAAATGAACTGCTCAAATAAAAACACAGGGTAAGAGGAGAATGGTACTCTGGTACCCAACAATTCCTGAGAAAGAGTATACAAATGATCTTTTTCCACCTGCATGGATTTGAACTTTTTCAGCTCCTTTAGCTCCTTCGGTAACACTTCCCCATGGAGTTTCTAGGACATGAGTTCTTCTACCCACTTTTCCTTCAATTCCTTGATGGTCTTCCTATGTTCAGCAAGAGAAACCACCACTTCTTGATATCTCTCCACCTGACTCCTCCACTTCCTCACTTCTATTCTCAAGATTGAGAGTTCTTTTGTCAGCTTCAGGATTTCTTCATCTTTAGCATGCTCTTCATGATCAAAATCCAAATTGACAAAATTTTGAGGAAGTTGAATCCATACCTTATCACCTGATGTTCCAATGTTAACATCATGTACTTCTAAAATCACTTCTACGGGTGATGGTTCTTGTGTAACAACATCCCTTCCTTGAATTTCTCCTACAGCAACATCAACTATAGGTGCCTTTGAAACAACTTCTGGAGATGTTGGTTCTTGTGTAACAACATCCTCTCTTTGGAGTTCTCCTATAGAAACTTCAGCAGTTGATTGCGAAGGTGTTGGTTCTTGTGTGATAGCCTCCTCTTGAAGTTTGATATCCCTATCTTCCTGATTGTCAGCTGCAGCTTCGACAGGGGGATGCAAGGTCACTAGTTCTTGTGTAATAGAGCCCTGCCCTTCTATTTCTTCATGCTGCTGGGATTATAGAGTTTCTTCCATGTATTTTTCAATATGAAGCTATTCTTTAAGTATTTCAGTGTCCCCCAAGGATTGTGAATGCCTTTGTTCATCCTCTCCTAAATCCAAATAAGGAATGATGTCCATTTCAGGATTTATTTCTTGTTTCTTCCATAGAGTCTCCACAGAATTTTCCAGGGATGTTGGTTCTTGTGTAGAAACATCCTGGTTAACTTCCTCATTTTCCTACTATTGGGGTTCCATTTCTATTAACTCCTTCCTGAGATGGTCCAGGAGTCACAGCGCAAACTTCTTCGATAAATTCTAGAATATTTTCAATCTATGGTTCATCTTCCCCCATTTGGGTGGAAAATTCAATGAGAATATTCAAGGATGTTGGTTCTTGTGTATCAGGACCCTATTCAACATCATCATCATTTTGCTGCTAAGGTTCCATCTCTATTAGTTTTGCGCCCTGAGAAAGTTCATGAGTCACGGTGTAGACTTCTTCAATAAAATTAGTAATAATCTTAGCCTCTGGTTCACCTGTCCCAATTTGGATGGAAAATTCAACAGAAATATTTAAAAATGTTGATTCTTGTGTATCAGCACCGTATTTATCTACTACTTCCCTTTGTTGGAGCTGGTCTTAGGGAGCTTCACCATCCTTCCAATCAGATTGTCCTTGTTCTTCCATAGCTGCAGGTATGGGTTGTTGTGTCACAAAGGCATGAACTATGATTTTGTAGCCTGACTGGTTAAAAATTTCTCCACGTAGGGGAGGCCACTCTTTCTTCCTCCTCACCATCCTCAACAGGAGTTGATCCTTCTAATTGGTCTACAGCTTCAACCCATCTGTGCAGCTTCCTTTCCACCTACTTCCTGCATGCTTCCTTCCAATTTTTTAGTTCTTTTCGAATAGATTGTACTTCCTCCTTTAATAGACCATTTTCATACATAAGTCCCTCAATTTGAGCTTCTTCTGCAGCTGTTTTGTGTGGGGCATCATTTGCTTTGGGTCTCAGAATGGGGAATTTGATCTGTGCTTCTATGGTTTCCCATCTTGCCCATGCTGCTTCAACTTCTGTAACTGACCTGGTTCTTTTTCATCTTATTGGTGGTGATACCTATATGTATTCTTTTGATCTCCTCATTTTCCTCCATGGTGCTAGAATTTCCAAATTTGCAGTTGATGTAGAAGGGATATCCTTTGTCTCAGCGTTTTCCTGTTCTTCCTCAATCTGAGTTCCTCCCCATTCAAGGAAAGATTCAATGGTCAACACCTCTAAGTTTTCTTCTGTTATCATGGCTCTAACATCCTTAGCTTCAGCTGTCGCAGCATCTAATGCTACTCCAGCTTCAGCCTCTACTGTCAGAGATTCCATATTATTTAGTCTCTCTACAAGGTTTTCTCGTGCATTTTCCTCCAATTATTTTGCTTGGTATTCTAACTGATCATCCAATCTAGTCTCATTCCCCCCCCACCAACTAAATTGGAGGGACTCTGATCCTCCTATTGCTCTTCATTTACCCCCAACTATTCATTGGCAGGATCCTCTTAGTTTTTAATAGTCCCCACGAGTACAGGTACTTCTACTTCTTCTTCTATTGTAACACCAGGCAAAAGGGTGGGTTCCTGGTTTATCTGATTTTGACCTGTGAATTGCTACCAGATTTGGTTCTATTGAGCTAAGGCCCATAAAATTATTAATTTGATGCTTGGCTGGTAAGGGAGGAATTGGGATTCTTGGTTGTTCTAACAAACCCCATCATATGGTGTAGGTCATTGAATAGATAAAATGGAATGTTCAGTAAGGCCTTATGATGGAGATGAGTTAAGAGAGGAAATTCAGTGTAATAAA
This sequence comes from Pseudotsuga menziesii, assembly GCA_001517045.1. Classification (NCBI taxonomy): domain Eukaryota; kingdom Viridiplantae; phylum Streptophyta; class Pinopsida; order Pinales; family Pinaceae; genus Pseudotsuga; species Pseudotsuga menziesii. Next base: position 262,333 of record LPNX011124449.1, read on the forward strand.
CAGTTTGATACCTACCGTCATAGGTGATATAGTTATTTAGGATAACTGCTACTTGATCCCATGGTCGAGGCAATGACTGTAATGCTATCCCTCTCCTTAACTGATGAATTTGCTCCCCTTCTATCAGAAAATCCTGTATTGTAGCAACATTGGGGGTTCTTTGACCAAACCAGGTTGTTCCCACCTGAGGAAGGCCGGTGACCTCAGCCACTATTACTTCAGAGACTTCTATACGTGACCCTAGGAACTCTTAGTGGGTTTCTATAATATTTAAGGAAAATTGTAGAGCTGTCTCTCGATGAAACCCATTCAGGCATTAGAAGATTTCAGTCCAGCCCGTAGCTTCAAAAATAGCGAAAACTTCATCATTTCTTCGTAGCTCTCGCGTATTTGGAGGTTCATGCTGAGCTGGGATACCCATGTTTGTTTGAATTCATAATACTTTATCAGTCTAATAGATTACAGGTCCCCATAATGGAGGTTAAAGCACAGAGTATGCATGAACGGCTGAGACTGGAGTTGGGTAAATTAAAAAAGTTTCAGAGCATGGAAATGTTTGGAATTTTATCCCAAATTAGGAAAGGTGGTAGTTATCAGGTAACGTAAATGGCCATGAGTTGTACAAGTGGACAGTTAACTGTATGCAGGTGTAATAATGGGCACAGAAAGGAAGGTATGATTAATGTTGTCAAATCTAGTTAACTCTTAATCAAGTAAATAATCAGAACCATACCTTTGAAAATATGCAATGAATGATGAACTTGGAAAATAGTAAAGAGTGTGAAGTGCAGCCATTTAAATTTAATCATTATTACAGGCACACTGTGATGGCCTTTTTTATTTGTTGACCAAAACCATCGTGTCAATCTTATTAGTAACATAATGAATGTTGTGAAGTAAATCGTAATCGTCATCATCACAAATTGGGGCCAGATCTGGAGAAGTCGCTAACCAAGGTTGCAAAGATTTCTACAAATAATGGAGGAGTCACAGCCACAGACCATAGATAAATCAAGCAGTTTGGTAGAGTCACAGCCGTGAATTATAGAAAAAAAAATCAGCCCATTTGGGCAGAGTTGCAGCTGCCAGAAAAGGTAAACATAGTAAAAATGGAATGGTGTCACAACTACCGAAAAAGTTAAAAATTGACAAAAGTGGAATGGTGTCGCAGATTCCAGAATCAAAAAAAGGCATTGAGTTACAGTGTTGTAGCTGCATGGAATGGGGTAAAGGGCAGGATTTTACAATGTTGTAGCTGCAGAAAAATGGAAAAAAGTGAACGTTTTGACGATGTTGAAGCTGCGTAGAACAGGATAAAGGGTGGGATTTTACTATGTTGTAGCCACACGGAACATGATAAAGGGTGAGATTTTACAGTGTTATAGCTGCAAAAAAATGGAAAAATAGGCAACGTTTTGATGGTGTTGCAGCTACGTGAAACGGGATAAAGGGAGGGAGTTTTACTGTGTTGCAGCCACAACAAACTTGTTAAAGGAATTTTCTTCTGATGTAGGAAGTTATAGAAGGATGACCCTGGTCAATAGGATCGATAATGGCCACTGCTCCTTAGGCGCCTCCCTGCACATTTTATTAAAAAAAATGGATCAAGTGCAAAAGAAAAAGATAGAAATAATAGTAAAACTATCAATTTATTTATGTACAAATTTTTTTTGGTAAGATTTATAGTGATTATCTAAGGATTGACAGGGGCAGAGAAATATTCATGCCCTTGTTATAACTGGTATTCTGTATTAGCTGCAATCTGTGAAGTGAATGCATCTTTTGAAATGGGCTTATGGTATAGTTGCAGTCTGTGACCATTAGAAAATAATGGTGCACGATTCTCATCAACGGTTACCAAGTGGACTGTACCATTATCAAATACTCTGTCTACCAGGTATGGGCCCAACCATATTATGCGTAACTTACCCTTGAAGTCCCTTTTGAATCTTGAATCCTATAATAATTCCCAGTCACCTTCGCAGAAGACTTTCTTTTTGATGAATCGGTCATGCCAATTAGATCTCTATTGTTGGATTAATACTATCTGATCCACAGCAGCTAAGCAATTCTCATCAAGTTCATTCAATTAATTCAATCTTGTCTTTTGGGGTTCGATCACATCTAATTTAACCTTCGTAGCTGTCTTCAAATTCTTGATTTAAAATTCAATGGGGAAGACAGCACTTTTCCCATACACCAAGTCATATGGAGAGAAACTTTGTAGTATTGCACCAAGTATATGGTATGCCCATAATTCTTTCGGAATTCTATCAACCCAATCTCTACGATGGCTCTTGGTTGTTTTGGTAAGGATGGCTTCAATAACCTTGTTAGTGCTTTCTACCTGGCCATTGGCTTAGGGATGGTATGGTGAAGCTATTTGGTGCTGAATATGGTACTTCCGTAGTAGAGCTTCAAATTGGTGTGACAGAAACTAAGGTCCTTGATTTGTAACCACTTCCTTGGGTACTCTGAAACGGGTAAATATTTCACCATATAGGAAATCGATCACAGCTTGGTCATTGGCTTTCACCAAAGCCACAACTTCTACCCATTTCTTCATGTCGTCAGTACAAACCAAGATGTAGGATTTATGCCTGAAATGAGGGCTGATAGGACCAACAAAATATAAGGCCCATCTGTCAAAGGTTCAACCACCAATTGTGGTTGAAGAGGAATTTGATCCAATATATTAGGTTGGCCCATTCTTTGGTAGTTGTCACAAGACTGGACATATCTTTTTGCATCCTTGAAAAGGGCTAGCCAATAGTATCCCATTCTCAGCGCTTTGTGTCTTGTCCTCATTTCTGGAAAATCCCCCCTCCCCAAGGCTCGTCATGGTAAGCCTTCAAAATATGGAATATTTCATCTTCTCTTACACATATTCTGATCTCAAGATCAAGGCCTATGTAGAAGAGATGACCGTCTATCCAACAATACCTGGCACTTTATTGAATAATTTTCCTCTTTTCTCTTTTGGACAAATGTGCCGAAATATTTCCTAGAGCCAAGTAGTTAGCGGCATCTGCATACCAAGGGAAGTGAGTTGAAACTGCAAATAAGAGTTCATCTAGAAAAGAGTCCTCAATAGGAAAATTATCATCGTTGTTAGTAAAATGAGATAACAAATTAGTGACAACATTTTATTTTCCAGGTCTGTCTATAATGGTAATATCAAATTCTTGTAACAATAACAACCATCTAGTTACCCAAGCATTTGTAACAGGTTTACTCATTAGATATTTGATGGTCGAGTGGTTAGTGTGCACAAAGGTAGGATATCCAGTGATATAATTTCGGAATTTGTTAATGGAGTAAACAATGGATAAAAACTACTTCTCGGTAATAGTATAATTAAGTTCACCAAGGGGTAGGTTTTTACTAATATAATAAACTGCATAAGGTGCTTGACCATCCTGTTGTCCTAAAACTGCTCCAATGGTGGTATCAGAGGCATTTGAAGAGATGTGAAAAGGCAGGGCCCAATTGGTCCCTCTTAGGATGGGAGCTGTGGACAACTTCTCCTTAAGTTTAACAAACATTGTCTGGCATGCCTCATTCCAATTAAATTGCACATCCTTCATTAACAATGAAAACAAAGGTGAGGCAAGTTTGGAAAAGTTTTCTATACATATTCTATAATATCCATTATGCCCTAAAAAACTTTGCACTTTTTTATGAGTTCCAGGAGTAGGTATATTTTTTTATTACATTGATTTTAGAGGGGTCTACTTGGATGCCATCAGCAGAGATAAAATGCCCCAACACTACTCCTTCACTCATCATCATATCAACCTTTTTCATTGCTCAAATATAGTTGGATCTGTTCGCAGTGAGTTAAAACCTTTTCCAAAATTTTCAATGCTTCTTCAAAGTCCTTGCCATAAGGAGTAAAATCATCCATGAAAATTTCCATACTATCATTAACTAATTCTGAAAAGATTCCAATCAAAGCTCTTTGAAATGTGGCTAGTGCATTGCATAAACCAAAGGGAAGTACTCTGTATGCAAAAGTTCCTGAGGGACAGGTGAAGGTAGTTTTATCCTACTTTTCAGGAGCAATTTGGATTTGATTGTACCCACTAAACCCATCCATGAAGGAGAAAAAATTCTTCCCGGATAAGGTGTCGAGTACTTGATCAGTGAAAGGTAGGGGAAAGTGATCTTTATGTGTTGCCTTGTTCAACTCTGTATAGTCCACATAGACTCTCCATTTACCATTCTTCTTGGGTACTATCACGAGTGGAGACACCCACTCGCTATCTGAAATAGGATATATAAATCCTGCTTCCAAGAGTTTATGAATTTATTCCTTCACTATGTCCCTAAGATAGGATTCATTCATCATTGATGCTGGCAGACAGGCCCAGAGTCACTTTTGATATAAATGTGATGGGTGCACAGATTAGAAGGGATGCCCCTCATGTCTATGTACTCCCTGGAAAATGTCCCCTTATGTTTTTTTAAGAGAGTGATTAGGCATTCTTTTTCATCTGGGCTAAGGCTGGGATTGATATTTAGGGTTTTTACAAACTCTACCTTGACAGGAATACTTTTTGAATTTTTCAACACTGGAACTATGTGATTATCACTGACTAATGTCTCCTCTGTGAGATTTTCTTATTCCTCATCACCTAGAGTAGCATTCAGGATCTGATAAATTTTCTTATTAACAAAAGTGGGTTCACTGATGAAATTATTAATGGCATCGTCTTCAGTTTCATCTTGAAAATTCAAGGCCTTCCTTATCTTTAATAATGGTTGAATTCCCTCTTCTTCCTCTGGCTCCATCCATAACGAAGCTTCATCTTCTAAGCTCGGTCAAGTTGGAGGATCAAGAGTGAGGTTCTTTATCTTGGTTCCATCTGATATGGTCATAGACCCAGACTGAAAGCTAATGCAAGCATCCGATGTACCTAACCAGAGCCTTCCGAGGATCAATGGGTGTCCTCCTAGCCGCGACTTAGGTTGTAAAACCAAGAAGTTAGCAGGATATTCCCAAGAATCAACTGAGATAATGAGATCATCCAAGAGTCCTTCAGGTTTAATAGTGGATCTATCTACCAGTTCTAAAATGGTAGGAGTTGGCCTGACATTAGTGAGATGAATTTTCCTTACAATTTTAATGATCATGACATTAATTACTGCACCTAAGTCTACTAGTGTGTTGGGTATTTGTGTACTCCCAATATTCACAGTGACAGTGAGATTTCTAGGATCGTCGTATTTGGCCAAGAGGGTTTTTCCCATTATTAATTCAGATAATTTCCCTATGACATGAACAGTGGGAGGATCCCTGGGTTTTCTTCCTGGTTTCCTTGTACACAGACCTTGAATGGTTCTAACATAGATAGGTACATCTTGAAGGGCCTAAAGGAGTGGAATTTTAACATAAATATTTTTTAACTCTCCTAAGAGGTTAAATTGAGGTTGTCCCACTACCTTCGATAACATTAATCTTTTAGGGTATGGTGGTTCCCTAATCAATTTTGTACGCTGTGTGTCAATAAGTGTGTCCTTTTGTGTTTCATCCGACATATTAGTAGGATGTTTAGCATCTTCAATACTGGGGGTCATTGTATTGGATAAATATTGTGGGTTCATCCTTTCTTCATGCACAGAGGATGGAACATCCACAATGATCAAAGGCTCCACTACCCTCCCTGATCGTAAGCGGATATCATTGCAGGATACAGGAGTAATGGAGTAAGCGAGCATGTTGGCAGTCTTAAACTAATGGACTGCTCTATTATTTGGGTTAGGGTTAGGTTGAGCAGGAAGCTATGGTCGCATCGACATATTGGGGACAACATTATTTTGGATTTGGAGCTGCGACTGTTGTTAAGTCTAAGGATATTGTTGAGGAGGGTATGGTTGATGAGGAAACATTTGATGTGGAAGCTATTGAGAAGGTTGGTTATCAGGAAACTGGTTCCCTGGATGGAAGTTCCTCCATCTAGGAGACCAATAATTTTGTTGGTTTAGGGGCTATGTCCAAGGGTTCCAGGAGTTAAAATTTTGCATTGGAGGTTAAGAGGGGTACCATTGAGGGTTAGAATAAGATGAAGGGAATTGTTTATTCATGTGCTACATATTATTCCAATTATTCATGTTATTCGAAAATGGAAACAAGTCTGGAGTCATACCTTGATTTCGAGGCTGCTAGGGCTTTTTTTGTGCAATAAAGTAAGCCAGTTCCACATCTGGAGTTGATGCCTACAGAACTGCCTTCACTTGAGGTAATGAAGGGAATTCTTTTGTGGCATGGTTCAGCTCACACAACTAACACACTTCTACCTTGTTGAGTGGGCACTCCTTCAGAGGGTTGTTCTTCCTACATTTAGGGCAGAATACACCAAGTGTAAGATCCTCTACTGCCTGTTTCTGTTTTTCCCTCAGGACATCTATTTCTGAGGAGATGGAGCTCATAATTTCTATCTTGATATTTTTAAGGAGATTTACTATTTCTTCCCAGGTGACTCCTCCATTAGATGAATTTTGTGTTCTGTTGAAGACATCACGTTCTAATTTGTCCCATTTGTCCCGTTTGTTATTCCTGGAAGATCCCATGGAATATCTTTTCCACAGTTCAATGATCTTTTCAAAGGACTCCTTGGAGATATCCCCCTTTCCTAACATGTTTAACATGTCAAGGAACTCATCCCTAATCCCACGAAGTAGGATTATTTTGAGTACATCTAACCCCATATTAGTCTCTCCATCTCTCTTCACATTATATAAAAGCATTTCAACAAAACCTTCTAGAATTTCATCATCCCTCTGTACCATTTTAAACAGTTCATCTCTCTTGTCCTTGGTATTACAATTCTTCGGATATTTCTCCAGGAACACCTGTTTCATTTGGTCCCAGGTAGTGATAGTTCCCCCTCCTAGGATCATTAACCAACGTAATGCATTGTCCTTCAGAGTGGCAGGAAAAAGTTTCATCTTCTACGCATTGGTGGTGTAGTCATAGCTGCGATAGGGGATGCCAAATTCAAAAAGAAATTCATCTGGATCCTCTACTACCTTTTTATAAAATCAAGGCAACATTGATGGCAATATATTTTTCATCGGGGCTACCCCTTCTAGCTGTTGAATTAGGAACTGAACTATAGAAACCATCCATTTAGGTGGGGAGTGAGCCTCGTGATGATGATTTTCACCCATTGCTTCTTCATGATGTTTGGGATCACATCTGTTTCTCATATCTTCCTCTATTTTATCCTCTTCATCCTTCCACTAATCATTATTTTTTTTTTGGAACTGTGTCCACTCCTCTTCAGTCACAACCTTCCCATTAATGTGATATATCAAATATCGGTAAGCTTATCCCATAGTACTAACTTTGTCTTCCTCCACATGGATATCTAAGGGTGTTGCAGCTCCTCGTGTGTTCTCCACTGTAGAGACTGACAATGCCACTCCAGGGGTGACTGGGCTTCTTCTAATAGGTGCTTCCTGATAGTGATCCCCAGTAGAGGAATTGGTCCTATCAACCAGGTTGTCAATGAATGTTCTTCTTCCCAATGCTCAATTTCTCCCATAGCCTCGACCACCTACAATGTTAGTGTTTTGTGGGGTTCTGAGATTTATAAGATGGTCATGTTGTACCCTTCTTATATTCATGCAACCCAAAACATGCAAACTAAAAAATTGAATAAGAATGAATAAATATAATTACTCGATGCAACTACTATGATGTCTAATAATTATCCTCCCCGGCAACAGTGCCAAAATGTTGGACACTCTATATGCAAGTTAATTAAAGAGAACATACAGAGTGTTCAATATAAATTGTCATCCTAGAGAAGTCTCTTATTTCAAGGATAATGCACATTGTATCTGCTTAAACACTAAGTATCTGATGTTGTAAATGAATGACCCTACTTTTCTATTCAGCTGAACTCATCCCATAATCTATTTAATCTAGTTTACCCTCTTAAAAATACAATCACAAGTACCTTGTTATAATCTTTAACCTAGAATTAAAAGATTGAGGAAATAACATCTAGATTACTTTTGCAGAAAGTTAAATCCTTAATTACCAAATCATCTAAAGATCCATCTCAACTATCTGAATTCAGCTTATTCTAGAAATTCAAAGTACATGAATTAAATTCTTCAATTATAAATGTGAAGGAACAAACTACAAAGATATAAATAAAACAACAATTGAAAGAACTAGGGATGATTAGAGCTATCACACAGTTGCATAAAAGAAAGTTAACCTATACAGTCCGTTAGCACACCAAACAACTGCAGTTTACACAAGATGCAATTACTGATTATTCAAATGACACACAATAAATCGATGACTGTTGCAACTTACTATAAATAAAGGAAATTATCACAAAATCCAACCACACAACAAAACAAATAAAATACATGATTAACTTAGCAATCCATGTGGGAAGGCAGGCCCATCCTTCACACAGATATGTTGGAAGTAACACACGTTAGAACGCCAAGATCTAAAGAATCAAACTCCTTGTATTAAAATAACGGATGAGCACACAACCTCAGTCACAACTAATACAATAATTTGATCAATTTTTCAACCCTTTTCTTGCAATAGTTCCCAGTATTTATACAATTGCAATCATAACATCTTCCCACTATTATCGGGCAACCATGAAGACCTCCAATCTTCAAGCTGCCCTAACTATAATAAGCTGTTACAGTCGTGGCAAGATGAAAGCAGAAAATATAGGAAGGCTGTTACACGAGCCAGAAATAATGATCATGATCAATTGAGAAGATACTCTATGGACTGCAGCTATTCTTGAGTAGCGGCACACAATTACCTCCAAATCTGTTGCATCCTATTACAGCTACCTTTTTTACAGGTCGTGTGGAATAGTATCCTTGGACCGCATTCTTTGGACAAGGATGGAAGGGATGGTGATCATCTCAGCAATGAATGTTCATCCCTTTCTTGGAATTTTCAGCCCTCTACACATGTATCCATTATATCTCGAATTATCTTTATAAAACCACCATATGTTAGCATAATTTAAGATGTAAAGCCCTGATTACAACAATACTAAGCATTAATAAAATAAGATAATGATTAACCATACCTATATGTATTAAGGGACCGAGTGAAGGAAAAACATTTGTATAGTGTACATAATAGGGTAGGATGAGGCAAAAATAGGTAGGTAAAGGTGGTCAAAAAGGGGTCATTTCCTCATGTGGGTTTCCTCACTTTCCTACTTTTTTTCATTTTAGTTTCTGCACCTCAATCTTTTGCATTGGGTTACAAAAATCAGAAAACTTCATTTTACAATTTCTCGACTTTCAACTTTCCACGCTTCTGCATCCTCACTTCTGCATGCGCACTTCTGCATTCACATTTTCGTACTTTGGAATCAGAAAAGGCCAACTTCTGGTTTTAGTCCTATCCTGTCCTTCTGCTTTTTCCTTTTCGACTTCCAAAATTGAGAATTGGAAATCCTACCTTTCTTATTCTTGAACTTTTGAAATTCTACCTTTCTGATCCCACAAGCCTCTTCTCAACCGTCAATCTACTGTTGGGAGGATCGTGACCTTCGATCTGTATTTTGATGCAGATTTATGTTACCTTACTGCAGAAATCAACTACGACCATCATATCTTCAGCCAATTCTTATCAATGACAGAAAATAGGACAAAGTAGATAGCAAGTTAATATTTTGCAACTATCTTAATTATTAACGCGATTAGTAGTTGAGTCTGTAAAATCATTGAATACCTTCAGATCTAGATTGATGGTGGACCTCAAATGTCATAAAGTTGATTTTAAAGAAATTTCATGCACCTTATAATTTCTATGGACCACACAACTTGTTGCTATGAAATAGCTCATAGTCATTGATTTGATTTAGGGATCAACCTCGTCCATTGATCTCATACTCTTTGCAACAACCACTCAGAAACAATTGAATTTACACAGAGAGAAAGGCCAATCAAAGAGGTCAGTAGGGCCTAAATCATAGCCTGATACCTCTTTGATTGGCCTTTCCTCTATCTCCTATAGGCCCTACTGACCTCTTATCTATCTATCTATGTCTTCTATCTCCTATCTTTTGTCTATCTCTCTATGCCTCATAGGATTACATATATATATATACAATTGAATTCATGAACCAATTTTGGTTAATATCATCCTAATATGATAATTACAACAAGTCTTCAAATCTATCCTATGACTCACTACCACTAATTAGGGAATTTTTACATGATTCATCGATTGAACCAATGACTCACTCATCCTCTTAGTGGCTTACCTAATTGACTCGCCATCTATCTAGAATAAAATAAAACATAGGTTTATTTACAATGTGATAGTTTGAGGACTAACAAATCAGAAATTAAAGACTCCTTCTAGGCTTGATCAAACATTGAGCTTAAAATTCAAATGGAGAGCAAGATGCTCCTGCATCATGTCCTCTAATTTCTATCTTAATAATTAAATAATGATTTTGTTTTATAATGTCTTTATTATAAATAATGTTTATAATTATAATTGCATTAATTTATGACATTTATGTTAGATTGATGTAATATTTATTTATTATATGATTCGACTAAGTTCAATTAATTTATGACCTTGATAACAATGACTTAATTGTTTGCAACGGGTTTTGGTTAAGTTAGTTGTTCAATATCACGAATGTTGCGCAATATGAAAGACACCATGCAAGTGGAAGATGGCGCACTAAGAAAATAATAGAATATTTTATATATTTTGTGGATATTGGTCATTATTTTGTAAAATAAGTTAAGAAGTTAGTTAGGAAGTTTTCTAAGTGGACCTTGAATGTTAAGGCGCAACCCTATAAAAAGATGTTGAATTGCAAGTGTTAATCATCTTTATTGATCTTAGATATGTGTTGAGATCCAATATAGAGAGATCATTGTGTGAGAAACCTTGTGGATTATATTGTTTTGGAGAGCAGTTGTTGATCTGTGAACTATTTTGGTGATTTTTGTGTGGAGGTAATATGACAAGACAAAAGTTGATTTGAATTTCTGTGTTCTTTCCTGTTTTCACATTTTACTCTTTTCTAAGACTTAATGATGAATGTTATGTGCATCTATGACATGGATCTATGATGTGATGTTTCCCTATTTCAAATGATGTTATTATGTTGGATTTGTTTGCACATCAATATGTTTACTACAATTATAATTGAATGAAGTGATCTGTTTGAGAATGATAATGGATGGTTATGTGAATGCTTAAGTTGAATGATCTCTTAATGTCACCTTAAGCTGATAAGTTGATGCACATTGTCCTCCCCCATTCTATGGAAATGTGGTTCTGTCACCTCTCCCTCCAACATCTCAGGAGAGACTTCATTCTCTCTATGGGTATTCTCGGATGGGGTAAAACCTATCTAGGACGGTGCTAAGGGAGATCACGATGGTTTGGCTATTGACAAAGTGGGAACCTTTGTTGACTGGTTTTATTTGCTGGGTTTGTGTCAACAAATGGTTCCATTTTCAGGACCCTATTGTGACTGAGGGGATGACATGTTGTGGCATCTAGCGAGGCCAAAAATTCAAGACATGTTCAACCAAAAGCTATGAGAATTTGCTGTGAAGGAAAATATTAACCCTGGACTAATGACAGATAAGTGGATAGAAAGGTACATACATGACGGTTGACACGATTACTTTTTCTCCGAATTCCTGATCATACTGTACAAGTGGTTGCACGGTTCACCTATCGCAAGACAAATTTTGAAAGAGGAGAGCCAGTGTCATGGACCCCTGAGTTGATCTAGGAGTTGCAGGAAACAAAAAATAGAGCATCACGAGCTGTTAAAGTTTGGATGGATAGTATCTTGGAAGGATATATCACTGAGTTTGTGGTTGATACTACTAAGTCCTACAACAAAGCATAAATGGAATTTTTCAATCGGCTAAGAGGTAGATTCTTATTGTATTTACAATTTTCAATTAAGATGCTTGTCTGTGAAAAAGGCACACTGAAGATGCACCTTGAGTAGTAGAACTTTGGCGTGTGGGGGTTGTGGATACCATGAAGAAGGGGAGGAGATGAATTGAATGATATGGGGTAGATGGGTGCAAGATATGATGAGACTGTTAGATAATCCAAGGAAGAAAGTGTTCTTACAAGAGGAGGAGCATGGTTTCGACAAGAAAAGAGGCAGAGTATAGGGGAAGGTCCTACTATGATCGAAACAAAATACCACGAAGGAAGACCACATGGGCCAAAGTGACCCTACAATGATTATGAGGATGATCAATCGCATACTACGCCTAGAATAGAGGAATATCAATCCGCAACAATAACATACCCACACCTCCGTGCACTACATCATAATCAAGAAGAAATGCAAGTACTACAACGAGGTGTCCAATGTGCCAACAACACTCTAATAGTAGTAGTAGATTAGAATATTTAGGAAGAAGATCAAGAATGGTGGGAGAAAAGGAAAAGTTACCTTTGTTCCATGGGAATGAGACTAATGATCCAGTACAATATGGGTTCCTATGTGAGGCAGTATGGACTGTAACCAAAATTGTGGATGATGACGTTAAGAAGGGAAAATTCGTGACAACCCTTCGAGGTTGCACACTTGATTGGTACATCAAATTTGTACAAGTTTTGACATGGAATATGATGAAGACACCTCTAGAAGTCAGTAGAGGCCTTATTATAGAATTCAAAAAACCAATATTTGAAGCACAATACATTACAGAACTGAAGTAAATTAAGCAGTATCCCAATGAAACTGTTTGGGGTTTCGATCAAATATTCAAGACACTAATGGAAAGAGTCAATTTTGAGTTGAGTGACATTCAACATAAATAATGGTTCATTGCAACGTTTCTAACTCATATCCGACTACCACTTATGCTTCAGAATATTGTGACATAGAGCGAGGCTCTGGATATCGCCATGAAGCTGGAAGCCTCACTAGTTGGTTAAAATGCGATTGGGATGAATCATATTATGACATAGTTGGAGAAATTGATGCTTCAATTGTAAGATATTAAGAAGGGAAAATAACAACATGAGCATCTCTAGTGCAGTTGATGTCATGCAAATGGGAATACCAAGGACAATTTCCCAGAATTTTGAAACTACCTACTGTTAGGGGCGTCAAATCCTTTGAGTTGTGATAGTGTACCAAGGTGAAACATTTGTCAAGTATATGGGCATCGACATGAGGAATGTCGATACATGCAGAATATGGTAACAAAGCTAAAGAACCTATATTGCACATTTTGTTGATCTGTCGAGAATGAAGATAAATATTGTCGTGCATATGACCTACTACAGGAAAGAAGATATGATTCATATTATGTGAAGGGAGAAGATCATGAGCCGGTACAGTAGAAATAGCTGCAGGTGGTGCAATCACCACCTCAACCTCATTTCATACTAGAGAAACAATTGTAGATGTAGTTTGTACCACAGTAACTGCAACAACAATTTTAACCACAACCACAGTATAATCATATGCAGATGGATTCATAGTATCCACGATACATTTAGTCAACACATTATGTCCAACAACAGTTGAATCCCCCCGCAACAATAATTTTTTCAACTGCAGTACCAGCAACAAGGTGGATTCCACACAAGATTTTGACGAGGACAAGGAGGAGGATTTAGTCGAGGAGGCAGACGAGGTTGTAGACTTGTCCAATGTTATAATTGTGGTGTATTGGGACACTATCAAATGGATTTTCCACAGTTTGAGTGTATGTGTACATATTGTACCATGATTAATCACACTGTTGAGAACTGTATACAGCTGATCAAAAGGTGGCAAGCCGAGAATGTTCCTTAGATACAACACTAGAGTCAAAATCAATTACAAATGAAAAAATAGGTACAGAATCAGAATCAATTTCCAAATAAAAATAAACTAAAGAATCAGACTCAGTTACAGAACCAAAATCGGTTCCATAACCAAAATCAAAATGTAAATTAGGCGATAACTCAACCGATGAATCCACTGATGAACTAGAACCAAGGGCTGACGATTGTGACGATATCGACAAATCCTGGACCACAAGATGTTTGTGTAGCTATCGTCAGTCATGAATGTGTGACAACTAGAGAAGATATTCCAATTCCACAAATTGAGTTGGCTAGAAAGAAAAAGTTACAGTTTGATATCGATGCTGATAAAGACACATTTTTTGAACCCCATGATGTGATAAGAAGAAATCCAGTTAAGTTACCTATCTATTAAATGCTGACTACTTTTGATTCCATTTCGATTGCTATGCCATCACGACAGCATCATACCTTGCAATAGTATTTTGAAAGTTTCTTTTTGCTACAAAGAGATCACGATTCTTTTTCCTAGATTGAGAATCTATTGCATCGACTGGCTAAGGGACAGAAGAATTCCGGAATACATCATTTGCATAAGAAAAATATGGGGAAAGAGATGCGCATGAACATTCTTGTTGGGGACTATGAGGTAGATTCAGTCATCCTGGATCTATGCTCATATGTTAATATTATGACAAGACATACATGGAAGAAGATGGGGATCCGAATGTTAAGTTGGTCCCTTGTGCAACTACAATTGGCTAACCAAGTAACTAGGCCAGAATAATTTTGATTGTGAGAGTTCTGCACCTTGCTGTGGAAGTTGAAGGCATGAAGACCTATGTCGATTTTGACATAATTGAAGTTGTTGATATTGGAGGGTCCTATCCCGGGTTTGTAGGGATTGAATGGGCCAACTATAGTATGGAAGTAATCAATTTTAAGAAGCGTATAATGACATTCGAGAATCAAGGAATCAAAGACATCACTTCAAAGAATCCAAATGAAGGGAAACGATATATTGAGTCGGTGAAGGATGAAGTTGTATGAGGATGGTATCATGGCTACAAAATTTTCAAAGATTATGTCCATCTGACTACTGATGGGGAACTCAATTGGTGTAGCGTTAGCTCTGCATCTTCTAACTCTAATTATGGTTTATAGAACTCACAGAACTGCTTGCATGAGGTGTCTCTATGAAAGTGCGGCTTGATTATGCAGTCACTGTGTCACGTAGCAACTAAGACCATTGAGTTACCAATCTATGAAGGACTGCCTAAGTTATTTGAGTTTATTGTTGAGTTCAAAGATAAGGTGTTAGAATGAGAGTGGTTGTTGGCATTGCAGGAATAACTAAAGGATACTCCAACACAATGGTGGGAATCCCACAAGAAATTTACCACTAGATGGTCGAAGTGTCAAATATTGATGACAATTTTCTTTGGATATGAAGAATTGTACCATGTTGGAAGGTATGATGGGAAAAACAATCCTGGTGATCATTTGATTGAGTTTCAGAACCTGTGGGCATCGCAACCAAAGGAGGAGTGGGTCCATTCCTTTTTTCACACATTAAATGAAATGTCGTTATCATGGTATCTATCACTTGAACTACATAGAGAAATCACTACCTCAGAGGAGTTGACGGTTTGCTTCACTCACACCTTCAGTTTCATGTATTCCAATCGGGATGTTCATAATGCACTACATGTCATCCGCAATGTTGTTCCAAAGGTAGTGCGGGTTTCATATCCAATAGATCTGCATGTGCATTGTAACTTGTAGACGATGATGGAATGTTTGTAGAAATTCAGGCCTGCAGTAGATTAATTTCACTCACAGCAATTAACAATTGATCATGCAAATTATCAACAATGGAGACTGAATATGGAGCTGT
>LPNX011124449.1:281036-308084 GCA_001517045.1 Pseudotsuga menziesii
ATAATTTGACTAGAGAAACTGAGGATGATGATGATCTAAGGAATATCAATATTCCAAAAATAAAAGAGAGTCAGGATATCACAGCATCGGATGTACCAACGAATCCAATGAGTTAGCCATTGAAAATCGGGAATCTCAAAATTGGGGCTGAAGAGAACCCAATATTTACAAATATCATGGACTACTAGGATTAAGAAATGATGCCAAATATTACAAACTTGTTCCATGAATTCCAAGATTTGTTCCCTACAAAGTTTTCTGAGATGAAGGAGATACTGAGAGACTTGGGAGAGATGAATGTCCCATTGAATCCAAAAGTGAAACTCATAAGGCAGTGACCATATCTCCTAAATCCAAGATATAAATAAAGGGCCAAAGTGGAGCTCGATAGAATGGTAGATGTTGGGATAATTGAGCTAGTTGAAGAGTCGAAATGGATCAGTCCTATGGTGGTACCAGATAAAACGACTGGTGAGGTTAGGATATGTGTCAACATGAGGAAATTGAATGACATGTGTCTACACAATCAATTTTCAATACCTTTCCATAATGAGGTGCTAGAAGGAGTCAGAGGTCAAGAAATGTATTCTTTCATGGATGGATTTTTTGTTTATCATCAGATCAGGATTGCAAAAGAGAATTGCCACAAAATAACATTTTTCATTGAATGGGGATGTGTTTAGTACACTATGCTTCCTTTTGGTTTGAAGAATGCTCCTGCCATATTTTATCAGGTTGTTGTCACTGCATTCAAATATTTTATTCATAAGTTCTTGCAAGTTTATATGGATGACTGGGAAGTTTATGGATTGATTAAAGACCATCTAGTAGACTTACGATTGATGCTAGAAATATGTCAACAAAACTAGATCACACTGAACTGAAATAGGTGTATTTTATGTCCACTTTTTGGGATGTTGTTGGGTCACATCCTTTGCAAGGAAGGACTGTTGGTTGACCCTACGAATATTGCATTGATTTTGAGTTTTCCACCGCCTACAAATGTGAATATTCTTAGAGAGATGTTAGGACACACAGGGTATTATCACATGTTCATATGAGGTTATGATGCAATCAGAGGTCCCATGGAGAAATTGTTGAAGAAATATGCAACATTTGTATGGATTCAAGAGTGTCAAGGAAGTTTTGACACACTAAAATCCAAGATGGATTCCGCATCGATACTGGTTTTCCATGATTGAATCAAGGAGTTCAAAATCCATGTGGATGCATCGTATGTTGCATTGGGAGTGGTACTTGTGTGACCCAGAGAAGGAGATCTTAATCACTTGATTTATTTCTGTAGTCGAACGTTTTCATCTGCAGAGAAAAAATATATGAAAACAGAAAGGGAAGGTCTGGTGATGGTATATGTGCTAAAAAAGTTTAGGCATTACATATTGGGCATTCATTTCAAGATGTTTATAGATCATTCTGCTTTGAATTACCTAGTCATTAATCCTATGTTGGGGGGGGGCGGAGATATGCCATTGGCTACTTCTCTTTCAGGAGTTTGATTTTGAGATAATTGTGAACCTGGGTTGCTTAAATGTTGGCCCTAATCAAAACTATCAAATTGAGACTGGAGCAGAGCCAACAAACATTGAAGATGGATTGCCAAATGTGCAGTTGGCACAAACCTAGCCAAAAAAACTATTCAACAAGTGTTCCCACTCTATCATCAGCCAAACCATCATGATATCCTTGAGCACTAGCCCATAGAGGTTTTACCCCATCCAACAACACCCATACAGTGAATGAAGTCTCACCCAAGATGTTCGAGGGAGAGATGAGGAAACCGCATTTCTACAAAATGGAGGAGGACATTGTGCATCAAGTTATCATCTTAATGTGAAATTAATAGATCATTCAGCTTATGCATTCACATAACTATTCATTATCATGCTTCAACAAATCGCTTCATTCAATGATAACTATATTAAACATATTGATGTTCAAACAAATCCAATAGAATAACATCATTTGAAACATGGAAACATCACATCATAGATCGATGTCTCAGATTCACATAAAATTCATCATTGAGTCTTAGAAAACAGTAAAACAAGAAAACATGAAATAACACAGAGATTTAGATTAACTTTCGTCTTGTCATATTAATTCCACACAAAATCACAAAAATAGTTCACAGATCAACACGTTCTCTCCAAAACAAGATAATCCACAAGGTTTCTCACACAATGTTCTCTCTATATCGGATCTCAACACAGATCTAAAATCAACAAAGATGATTAACACTTACAATTCAACATCTTTTTATAGGCTTGCTCCTTTACATTCAAGGTCCACTTAGAAAACTTTCAAACTAAATTATTAACTGATTTTACAAAATGATGACCAATATCCGCAAAATATGGTCCAAAATCACAAAAGGTGACACAATATATATATATATATATATATATAATATTATATTCTTTGCTTAGCATGCCATCTTCCACTTGTGCCGTGTATTTGATCTTGCCTAACATCCACAATGCTATGCAACTAAATTATCCAAAACCCATTTCCAACAATCCCCCAATGTAATCTTGTGGCTCGCCCTCAAGCCACACTAGTTGGACATGGTGCACTCAATGATCTTGTTCTTGAAATCCTGATACTATTGAGTAGTATTCTTGACCTAAAATTTTACTCTTAGATCAGCTATGTCCTTCCTTATCATCAAATCACGTGTGACTGGATGCTCAAACATCTTCTTTGCAAGGTCATTTTTACCTTCATGTCTTATTGTAGCGCAAAAACCACTTAAAGAGAGAGTTTCACTCCAATCTCTTTAAACTCATCTAGCTGTGCACTGCGTCATTGTTTCATTTCTTTCACCTTTGCTATCCACTGCTACAAATTATTTAGCTTTGCTGAATTGGTGATCTAAATCATCAGAGGCATCACTCTCAGTGACAAATTCAATGTCACCAGTTGTCGTTCTGCTTCCTACAACTATGTGGTCAATTGCACCAGCTGCTCATTCTGCACTACGTTTCACCGAAACTATGTAGTTACATACATCATTGTCTTGGCCTATTGCTCCATCTTGCCAAGATGTGTCACCAGATATTCTATAAAACTCTTCTTATCTTTTATTTTCTATGGTGGCATGGCCGTGTGCACCAAAGCATCCAAAATTCTATTATCCCGTTGTAACTGGGACATAACAGCCCCAAGCCGTTGTGCTCTATCCACTACACCTATCTCTGTAGTGCTCTCTAGTACATATTGGAAAGCATCTACAACTCCCACTTCCAACTTTAATCGGCTATCAAAGAGATGTTCCTTCTCAACCATAAGGTGATCTTGTTCCCTTTTTATCTCTGTAGTCTCCTCGATGATCTTTTCCATCAATTCCTCTTGTTCTTGCTTCAACATGTTGGTTTCCTACGCTTTTTCTTCCATCAAATTCTCCTTTGTTTGCTGTAAATCTTGAACCTCTTTCTGTACTTTCTCTGATTTCTCCCACAAACGCAAGAATCAGCCACTTATTTCTTTCCGTTTGTTTTCCAACTCCTCGTTTGTGACTCGTTGCATGTGTTCCAACATCTATGTGGACATTATGTTGATATCCAATGATATGTCCTGCAACTGCTACAGTCATTAGAGGAAATTTGGGGTCTAAAATGGGCCTTATAAGAAAACGCACCAACAATAACTTCTTGTGAGTTGGAATTCAAGAACCAATAGAATTTCAATAAAGGAAGTCAACCATATGGTTGAATTGAGATATTTGTCATAAAAAAACTACATTTTTTATTCGTATTCTTGACATATCTCCCCATGTTTTTACTCAAATTTGAGTGGGAGAGCTCATCACATTTTTTTTAGGTATTTCTCATTTTTGGGGTAGCGGGGTTCGTAAAAAGTATGCAGTGTGGTTACTCTTTGGATGCGGAATTTAATTACACTTCCAACGAGATCTCCTGCTCAATATTTGAGTAAAAACATGGGGATATACGTTGAAAATACGAACAAAAAAGTAGTTTTATTATTTCTTCCTCCAAAATTAATAAATATTATTATATTATTTTAACTATTATTTTATTATTTTCCTTAGGAGGCCCATTTTAGACCTCAAAATTCCTCTAATGGAGGTATTTAAGTCCTCTCTTCCAGTGTCAATCACAGTTAGGGGAATTTGAACATTCCTAACCCACAACTCAGTGTTGATTGACACAAGGTCCTACACAGTCGCACTCTCTGATTCTCTCTTTAAAACAACATCATGTAATGAATCAAGTTTTGATATTACCTATGTGAATCCCGCCTCTGCATATTTTGTCATTTCCTTTGTTGCTACATATGTTGCATCTACAACTGCCTTAATAAGTCGATTTAGCTGTGCCTGCATCCCTTGCCCAGTGCTACTACTTGCACCATGCTCCATGCTCCTCTTGGTTCTTAACTTGTTGAACATGAATTTTGCTTTTGGGTAAATAAGTGTGTCTGTCGATTCTTGGTTTGACTGCTGATCACTCTGTTGGTCATCCTTATGCACGAGATCAACAAGTGTGTTCGCTGGGGGTCCCATTGATACTTCTTCCAAACTAACTAGTTCCCGCCATTCCATAGGCCAATCGTTAACCATTTCCTCCAAATTTGTGTTGTATAATTTATAAGGCATCAGTAACCATTGCCTATCTAGGTCATGTCACGCTTGTATGTGAATGGCATGTGGTCCTATTACGAACTGTACAATCCTTTGATAGTTTTTCGTAGCTTCCTTAGATAACCCTGGAACTTTCACCACTACCACCGGCAATGCTTCCCAATAGATCCAAAATTGAATCATGCAATCCAACAATCTTTCATATTCTTTTACCCACTGTAGATTCTGATATCGTGCACCCTTACATTCATTTACCACTTCTACATCCATGACTTGATACTTATTTGGATCCGTCCAAGACACTAGTGCGATCAAGATAAGAAACCAATTGTATGTAAATGGTCTCTCGGTCGCCTGCACTGTCAGTGTGTCCTCGCCAACTAGTTCATGAGAAAGAGTGACCGGTTCATTTCTGCACCTTGCGCACACTTCTCAACACATGCAATCACCCCTGAGTTACATTGGGCGGGGAAGCTCTTCTTGACAACTTTTCTGGCCCAAATCCTTGCATATATGCACACCGCTTGGTCATTGATACTGTCAATATGGTAATCTCTCCCATCACAATCTAAATAATAGCGCTTCTTCAATGTCACTACAAGATTCTTGTCATTATGTTTTCCTCATAAATACTGTGAGGGATCTAACTCATGCTTGGGGAGCCCCATAATTTTGAAAATCATTCCCACCATTACTTCAACTGGCTTATCCAACCACAAGAATCCTCAATGGAAGCATGCCAAAACATGTTTCACACATGATTTTACCTCATTCGGACTCCCAAAATGCAACATGTTGATCAAACCTAACGATAAGGCTTTGTCCACCCCACACGCATAGTCATGTGGAATGCGTTCTATAGGGCCGCCTACTACTTCTACCATTGGCACATATTGTCCGTTCACAACATCCTCCAATGCAATCAAGTTGTGGTATCTATACTTAATTCTCATTAGCACATGCACAATGTCAGATGTGTATACCATCTATTGTGGTAGCACTCGCATCTTTACTTGGTACTTCTCATTTTTAGTGGGCTTCTTGGACCGTGGACTCAGCTAAGTGGGAGGTATGTACCCAAGGATGTCCTTAAATACTCCTTCTATGCCTGATCAGACATTGAGCTTGAAATTCGAATGGACAGAAGGATGCTCCTACATCATGTCCTCTAATTTCTATCTTAATAATGCAATAATGATTTTGTTTTATAATGTCTTTATTATAAATAATGCTAAGAATGATAATTGCATTGATTTATGACATTTATGTTAGATTAATGTAATATTTATTTATTATATGATTCAACTAAGTTCAATTAATTTATGACATTGATAACAATGGATTAATTTATTTCCTTAATAACAATGTAATTTACATGAAAATTTAAGGTGCTATACGATGACTTAATTTATGTCCTTTAATAATGAAATTTACAAGAAAAATTAAGGTGTTCTCTAATTTATCCACCAACATTTGAATGTTTGTATTTGGAGATGTTTTTGTTATAAATTATATTTATAAGAATTATAATTTCATTAAACTATGATGTTCTTGTTATAATGTTTGCATTTTTTTAAGTGGCAAGAAGGTAGAAAAGATGGGTTTAAGGGTGAAGGCCTAGGTATGGAATCTTCTTTAGGATAAAATAATGGGTTTAAGTAACTATGGTATATTAATTAAGTTTTATTGAATTTATGCATCTCTATATTTCTAAGAGGTTAATCTCTATCTCATAATCAGTTGAGAAAATAAGGATTTATATCAAGCCATTAACAAATTACATCTATGCTTAATATTTATTCACCTTATTTAATGGTTTGTAAATAGGTACATAGTTTTGATTTGTAAACTAAATACATGGTTATATATTTCACTAAAAATATTTCATATATTTATCAATATATAATAATTCTTTAGATTCTAGTAATTAATGTAAAATTATATTAACATAATCCTTTAAAAATAATAACATTAACAAAGTAATGTTACATCAATAATTAATTGCAATTCTTTGAATAGTAGATAGCTTTAAACCTCATTTTTAGAGGGTATAAAATTTGTTACTTAAATGTGGACTAAAGTTCTATTATATAATGAAGATTGTCATGATTAATAATAATAAGTTTGGGGAATGCAAATTTTGGGTTTGAAACTGAGAGAGAAACTTGTTCTTTTAATTAAGTATTTGTCTTTCTTCTGATCAAAGCTTTGATATTTGTCATTGTAGAGTGATATATTGTAAAAGAAAAAAAATGTTGAATGAAAAATTCATAGGTCATATTGATGTTCATATTTACATTCCTTTTAGCATGTTCATGTCCATACATTATAATACTATTACATGGTAATACTTGACTTTTTGTTATGATCTTTTGTAGTTAGACATATAAATTAAACATGATTTATGTATGTTTAGCATTTGAATATATAATTAATTTATACAAAACATTATATGATCAAGTTAATTTTCTTATTAAAAATCATGTTATATATTATTTTGTAATGCTCAACATATAGTTGCAACACAATAAATATATTATTATATAAGTATAATATTATGTCAAATATTAGTACATTATTAATAAAATAACAATAAATTATAATATCCATAGAAATTAGATAACACAAATCGAGCACCAAATATTAAAAAAAAATATTACATAAACACAAGGGTCAATGGAATCTAATGAGGGTCACTTTTGGCACGTTAGATGCAATAGAAAACTGAAAAATTAGGAATCGCTCAATTAATTGTTTTTTTTTAGATTCTTACACAAAATATCTTTCTTTGAGTAAAGATATTTAATGTAGGAATATGAATCACGTTTCGAAATATATAAGGTTTATGTATTGAAATTTTTTATAACTATGTCAAATTTCATTTTTTCTAACAGTCACTTTTTTTAGGCAAATGATAAGGTATATGTTTTTGTGGGTGCATCCTTTGAGGTACTAAATGATGCTTTTTGGATACAAAACTTTGCAAGCATGTAGAGAACATATAACACTAGTGCAGTGCAATTTTTTGAAAATAAAATTAGTAATTTTTTTTTTTTTAAATTATCTAAGTGATCATTCCTCAAAAATTGTACATCTTTTGTGGGTACAACCTTTGAAGGTCTTAATGAAATAATCATGAAATGATTTTTTTAATAAAATGTAGAGGTTAGTGTCTTCTAGTGCACCATATATAAATTTTTAAAACAAATATGAATTGAAAAAGTTATGGGAAAAACACTAACAACGTGTATTTTGAGTTAAGGAGTAAGGACACAATAGAAATTGGAAAAAAATAGGAAAATCTAATATTTTTTAATAAAAATTACATATTTAGAATCTGTAGAAAAAAATGCTATTTATGTTTAAGATTTCATAAAAAATGACTATGTGTATCACAGTGTAATGAATATGTAAAAATCGACTTCTTCAGAAAATGGGGGAAATGCCCAATTAGCTATGGTTTACGATATACCATACCACATGTTTGGTATTACTAAAGAAAATTCCAAACCATACACATAGGACTATTGGTGACATGCAAGAAAGTGAATTGGCATGTTTAAATTCAAATTAAATTTCCCGTTTTGTAGAATTTACATACATGTGCGCATTATATAACTACAAAACACAAGCGTGTTATATAACTAAAAACCGTGTGCGCATTATATAACTATAAAACATGACCACATTATGTAACTATAAGACGTGAATGTGTGTTGTAGAGCTAAAAATATAGCACTATATTTAATATATCAAATGTATGGATAATATTTTATAGGGGGTGCGGAAGGGTCAAGGGCCTAGGAAGATGTTGGAAGTTAAAGTGGGGATGGTTAATAGTTGAGAGGGGTTGGGAATCGTCAAGTTCATAGGAGGATGTTGTAAATTTGAGTGGAGAAAGATGAATGCAATGGGAAAATTATGGGTTCCAAGGTTGAAGGGGAGTGGGGATTGAGAGAATTATTAGGAGGAGAAGATGTGTTGAAGACGTATAGAGTTAGAAGTAGTACACAAAGACTTGAGTGGTGAAGGGGGATAAGGTGGAGGGGAGGAAGTGGGTGATGGATTGATGAGAAAGAGGACGGATTGGTGAATGGAAAAGTGGATATGGAGTATTAGAGGAGGAATAGGATGTGTTGGACGAGAGAAGCGAAGGAGGGGGGAATTGAAGAGATGGGAATGTGATGCGATAAAACATATAATAGGGGTCATAATGAGGTAGGGGGTTGAGGAGAAGGGATAAGTTGAAAACATAGAAGAAGAGAGAGAGAGAGAGAGAGAGAGAGAGAGAGAGAGAGAGAGAGAGAGAGAGAGAGAGAGAATGATGTGGAGAGAGTGTGAGAGAGAATCAGATAGAGAGGGCGAAGGGGGTGGGGCAGGGATGAAGATAGAGTGAAGGAAATATATATCGAGGGAGTGATAACATGTGTGTGTGTCTGTGTGTGTGAGGGGTGATGGGGAACAGACACAAGGAGAGAAAGGTGCAGGTTCACACATGTAGAGAGAGAGAGATGGATGGTGTCACCATCATCACCATCATCTTCATCATGTATATAATCTTCATCACCATATTCATCATCATCATCATCATCATCATCATTGTATTCATCATCATCATCATGTTGATCATCATCATGATAACAATCCTAATCATCATCTTCATCATCTTCATCATCATCATCATGTTAATCATCATCTTCTTCATCATCCTCATCATGTTGATCATCATCTTATTCATCATCATGATCATGATAATCAAGATCATTATCATCATCATCATCTTCATGATCATCATCATCATCATCATGATCATCATCATCATAAATAAGGTGGAGAGAGGTTTTGAGAGATGGGGAGTGACGGAGGGACACACACACACACATAGAGATAGAGAGAGAGGGGGGGGGGGGGTTGTGAGAGAGAATGGGGAAAGACACACACAGATACACATAGAGATAGTGAGGGATGGAAATACAAAGGTAGGGAGGGACAGTGACTAAGGGACATGGGTCTTCATCATCATCATCATCATCATCATCATTATGATCATCATCATTGTCATCCTCATCATCGTCATCTTCATCCTCATTATCATCATCATATTCATCATCATCATCATCATCATCATCCTCATCATCATCATCATAATCATCATAATCAGTATCATCATCATCATCATTATCATGATTTTCATCAGCATTGTCTTCAGCATCATCATCATCTTCTTCATTATCATCATCATGACCCTCATCGTTATGACCCTCATCATCTTCATCATAATCACCATGATTATCATCATCATGACGGTCATCATCATCATCGTTGGCATCATCATCATCTTGATCTTGATCATCATTATCATCTTCATCGTCATCATCTTCATCGTCATCATCATCATCATAATCATCATCATCATCACCATCATCTTCATCATGTTGATAATCTTCATAACCATCTTCATCATCCTTGTTATAGCCTATTTTACCACTCCAGGTGAATCACACTTTCTATGGCCTTCCCCTTTCCTGCTGCAGACTCCTTAGACCCCGTGGACCATTTTTTGTCCTTTGATGTTTTCTTGAGCATCCCTAAAAACATGTGAAAAATGATACACATGAATTTTAAACCTCTAATCGCGTATATACGCAGGTTTGACCACTAAAACCGCATACATCGGGATGTGTGCAAAATCCAAATCCTTCTGGGAGTTTTCCTTGACATGGATCCGACTCACTTGACTCCTAGCCTTTCCTATGCCTTGAGATCGCTCGGATTCAACCTTTCATTACCCCTTTGAAAATTTATATAAGGAAATCTATGGTACATTGAAGGCATATGAGGGAATTGAGAGCAAAGAAACTATAGTCCATTGTTGCCGGAACTTATGCTTGAGTTTGCATCCCTTTGTCCCTTGGAGCACTTTTGTGTTCTTCCCAAGCTTGCCTTTTGCTTGTGAGCTTGCTATTGAGAGATGGAGGATTGAGGTGGTGGAGGCCCTAGTGGGGGATTCGGTTTCTTCAGTTCGTAGACGTGCCGTCAGAGGTTGTATCTATTGTAATCTCTGATTTATATTAATAGAAATATATTTTTTTGTTCAATAATGTGTGTTTGAATGAATATTTTATCCATGTGATGTTTTCAAATGCTTATAAATTGTTGATTATATATGCTATAATAGATATAACACCATGATATATAGAATGCTTGTATTGTTTACTTATTGTTGAAAAAGTAATTTATCAATTCAAGCTAAAGTTGGAAAGCTCAATGGGGATCTACTTCAACCGTCCGGAATAAGGTACGAGGTTTGATCCTTTAGTGTTAGACATTTAATTTCTATTGCATATTGGAAAAGATTGATTTCTAGAGTCAAGCTGTCTGTTGTGGTACCCCAAGCCATAGGAATTTCTCTCCGTAACAGAATTGGCGAATCTGCTGGGGAGTTCCTACTAGTTGTCCTTTGGGTATTGTTCTATCGGCATTCAATGAATTTGAATTGTTCTTTCTCTCTTGTTTCTGTGTCGAGTCTGGGGGCATGTTTTCCTAGTAGTGTCTGATTGGTGTGAATTTTGTCTCAGCTTGTCTGTTTGCCTTGATTTTATGCACCTTTATTCCTATACGTGATTTTTTAACTCACAGTCATGTATACACGCGGGTTTCTCTGCGATTTCTGAGTATACATGCGGGTTTACTGCGGACAGTCACGTATGCCCTTAGTTTTGCCTTTTTGTGGAAGTTAAATGGTTGCTGGGTGAAGTTTGATGATTGCTGAGTCTCCTTTGGCACTACCTGAGTCTATTTATAGCTCTGTTTCTGACCAGAGACATTTTTTTAGGCTAAATTTCCTTTTTAAGAAGGTTCTTGTCATGGCATTTTTTATTTTTTGTTTGGGACTAGTGCATTAGATTTATTTTACCTTATTGCTTTTCTTGAATGTTGTTTGAGTGTGCTTGCAAGGTCCAGGGGTTGTAGAATCATTCTTTTTCTTTTTGTATCTCATTTTATTTCAAAAATCCAAAAACATTTGCTTATCATCATGCATTTCATTTTCCATTTTGCATTGTACTTGCACTATATTTGCTTTGGAGTATTAGTTAGAATTTCATATAGGAAAGGTTGCATTCATCATTTGAAGAAAAATTTTGCATTTCACGTAGTAGCATACCCTATTTTCATGGACACAATGCATTTGCATTGATTGTTAGGTGTGCATTTTACTTCATGTTGTGTCATAACACCATTAGTTGCACGACCATATCCCTATTTTGAGTAATAAAGCCAATTAAAATCAACACTTAAATTAAAATGAATTACACTCTTCTCTTTTCTAGGGTGCACCAACAAGCTTAGGTTTTAGGGTCTTGGAATAGTTCATTGTGAGTAAATTCTCCAAGACCACTAAACAACAACATGTATGTGTCTGTCTAGGTGAGTGTGTGAAATCCTTGGTATAACCAGTGTTTCTCAGTATCCTCCTCTCAAAAGGGAGTTAAGCATGAGGTAGTGTGAGCGGTTATTTATTGGGATAACCCCTAGTCATAACTGAGTAGTACCGAAGATATTTCCAGGATTGTATTCATATCTGGGGGATCTTTCAAGAGTTTTGGGCTTTGCTACCCTACCCCTACGGTCAATCCCACCTGCGAATATCTTCCTAAGCATTGATTATATTAAGGTGACCTTAGTGTCCTTACCTAGAATATCGAGGGGGTACTTTGCAAGGGTTATTCTATGGGTTTCACGGCTAGTTTTGGGTCAGAAAACATAGTCGCTTTGTGCATTGAAGCTGAGGGCCACAATAATTGGTTATGTACCTCTGCTTGTTGTGTATGGGAGTCTCAAGCCTCTCCTAGGCGAGACATACCTGCTTCATTCGGGAGCTCACTTATCCTACCCTTGTTTGCTTACATTTGGCTTTAGATTTTATTAGTGATTTCTCTATGCATGATAGCTTTCCTAGGGTTTGCGTAAATAGAGAGTCTTTTCTCTTTTTTGAGTCATTGTGGATTCGGGTGCGGCTCCTCACCGTTCTCGTCGTTTAGCAGGACTTCCGCCTTCTACTTCTCCTCCTCCTTTGGGAGAGAGACCTAGATAGTCTAGGTGGACTACTTCACATATTGATTCACACACCATGGGAGACCATATAGAGGACATTCCTGAACCACCTTCTCCCATTCGTGTAGACGATGGGGAGTTTACTCCTACCTACGATCCTTCACCCGACTTGGCTGAGTTAGGTCCTATGATTTCTGATATAGGAACCTTTCATGATAGACCTACTCACTCTAGGGTTGATTCCCCATTGACTCATTACTGGTATGGAATGCCGGAGGATGTCGAGACTCATTTTGAACCCGCAAGCACTAGCTATGGTAGTTATGGTATGTCTGGTTTTCCCACACATGATTTGGCATTTCATGTCAAATATGAGTTCGAGCCTAACACTATGCCTGGGGGCACTCTCATTCCTTACCATGCGGAGAGGTTTGGTAGCACTATTCACATTGCACCTTCCATCCCGGTGGTGGAAGTCACATCACATATTCCTCCTAGGTCTAGGGTTAGCGATCCTATCAGGATACCAGACCCAAGACGAGTGACTATAGGGAACAGTACATACATTATTACTCAAGTCCCTTCTTCCTCTATCCCTACTTCTTCAAATGTTCACCCTCCACCTTATTCACATGGTCCTTTGGGCCGAAATGTTACTACGAGTCAGGTCTATACTGCAATTACTAGACCGGTTGTGTCTCAGCTTCATGTACCACCCATTGTTTCGGGAGTTCATGCTCATACTTCTAGAGGTCACATTCCTAATTTCAGAATGTATATTCCTACTTTTGAAGTGTATGTTCCTACTTACGTAGTGTCTCATGGGACATCTCATGCGATGACTTATGGGCTCTATTATGGGACGCAGTATGGACAAGGTTCTTCACCGTATGGGGACGGGTATCAACAACCTGCTTACTCTCCTAATTACAGTTTCGTAGCTCCTACTAGTCAAGGTCCACCACACTATGGTGCTTCCATGTCACCCTATACGGGTCATAAGAGAGGAGGGCACTATGGCCAAAGCCATGGTGGTAATCAAACCTATGTGAATCAGACCTATCAGGGAGCAGTCCATTGACCTCATCATCCTAGGCTCCCCTTCCTCGCAACGCTGAATCTTCCTGATTTGTCAAGATTAATGAACGATCTTGTAGCTCATGACCCGGCTTGGCCGGATGTCCCTACTAAGCTTCCCTCAGACATACCTAAGTTCGAGGGAAAACCGGGAGAGGATCCGAGCGAACATGTTACTACATTTCACCTATGGTGCTCTTTGAATTATTTACATTAGGACTCCATCCGTTTAAGGCTATTTCAATGCACCCTTACAGGGCTTGCCTATGGGATCTTTCACTTTGTTCGATGACCTTGTGATGACTTTTCTTAACCACTTCCAGCTACCAGTGAGTTATGACATTGGTACAAAACTCTTGTCAACATTTCAGCAAGATAAAGCCAGACATATCTCTGATCATATTCAAGAGTAGCATAGACGAAAGATGTTAATTAAAGCCTTTATATCATTGGAGTTCCTCCTCAAATGGTTCCTCAAGTTGTTACTGCCATATATAGTGAAGGATGTTTCTAAATCCGGAGTGCAGAATGAGGAACAAGCGATTTTTAGGGTGCAAGAACTAGACTTGATTTATGCTCAGTCCGGTTTGTTATATGCAATTATTCCGAATGGTCCGCATTCTAGTTTTGATCCCAAAGTCAAACCTGGACCACATGTCGATAGCATTGTGGGTTGTCCAAGTGCAAAACCTATGGATTCGGTTGCAAAACAAGTTAGTCAATTGTCAATCAACCAATCTACTTCAGGACAAGCTACGGCTTTGTCTCAACACACCCAAATGGTGAGTGTACTTTCAGTGCAATCGTCGGACCAGAAGGGTAACCAGCAGCCCAGGTGGAATAGAAAAAATGGTAAAAATAATTGTAAGGGCAGTAATAAGAATGAGAATGCTAATAATAATGACAAGAACGGCCAGAATGCTGGGGGGGACAAGCAAGCTAAATGTAAGGTTAAGTTCCCTTGCAAGTTATGTAAGTATGATCACCTCACTTACTTATGCCCTCGTATTGATGAAGCCTCGAGATTCTTGGCACAGGGCTCAGCTGTGCTAACTAACCCTTTACCACACAATCAGAATATGAACTCGAGGTGCCATGACCAGTCTGGTGGTGATCAAGATCTGCCGGAGGGTAGTGGTCATGGTTGCATTTACATGGTACGTGCTGCGAAAGTTGTGACCCATATGAAACATTATGGTTCGTCACAACCCAACCCTAGAAAAGATCCTGATCCACCAGGGTCCCCTTTGCATATTGAGAAACCTATGGATAAACCTGAAACTGCACCTTGCATTCCTAAGGGAGTCCTTAAGCGTTCAGGGCACAATCCAAATGCCCAAGCCTCCCAAAACTATTCAGTTGTCGAGGATTTGGGCCATACTCCTTGTGCGATGTCTGCATTGGAAGTGCTTTAGAGTTGTCCTTCGCAAAGGAAGGCATTGCTTTCTACCCTTGGTGTGAATGATGATGATTCTTCCTCCGTGATTAAATTTGAAACCGCAGGACTTCAGCATCAATTTCCTTACTATGTGTCTCTTTTGATTCACGTAGAGTGTCTTAATATGACTGCCAAGCACATTGTGATTGATGAAGGCACTGCCGCTTCTGTGATGTCTTTATCATGTTGGAAGGATCTGGGTTCCCCTGAGTTGTCTTAATCAGCGACCATGTTAACTATGTTTGATGGGAGATCGTTTAGGCCGCACGACATCCTTTCTTCCCTTAAAGTCCATTTGGGAGGGAAGACCATTGTGATAGAGGTTGAGGTGGTTGATGCACCGCTCGACTACAATATCTTGCTGGGTAGGAATTGGATGTACAGTATGCAAGCTGTTGCTTCTTCCCTGTTTCGCGTTGTATGCTTTCCACATAACGGGAAGATAGTAACGATTGATCAAACAACATTCAAGAATCTATCTGTTACTGCATCTTCAGGAGCTTCGATACCGATCGTTGAACACTCTTAGCCAACAACTGGGAGTGTGGGTGTAGGCATGTATCCATCCCTCATGGGAAGCTTTAGTTGTCCTGTACCGATTCTTATGATAGGATCTAGTTCCGGTGAGGCTTTGACATCTACGAGATCAGTGTCTTTTCACACGAGTTGTATGGGAGATCCTTGGATTCTTCCTACACCGAGTACTCTGAGTGAGCCCACTGTGACAGACGTGCCATTTCCTACAACTATGATAGCCTATCAAGCTAATCTCAAGTGTGTTGCAAATCCTAGTCCTTCATCTTCGCGGATGGAGGAGGAGGACCATTATGTGCTACCGGCATGGGAAGTACAGTCTTCTCATGCACATGACTGCCTTGATATAGTTTTGCCTTCAGATGAAGTGATTATTGAGGCTATGTCAGGAGTTGAGCCACCATGGGAGGAACTCCATCATAGATCCTACTTTCTTCCCGATATTGACCGCTTGGAGCCTGAGGATTTTGGGGCAGTTCTTAGTGAGAGAGTTGGTAGTCCTATGGTTCCATTAAGCTCTCCTGGTTAGATGGCTAATGGAAACATGGCTAACATGTCTTCAACAATTCCTATCAACATCTCTCGTGATCCTGGCAGAGTAGAGAATGTCTATATTGGGGCGGAATGTTCCCATGCTGAGATTCTTGAGTACACCGAGCTATTAAAGGAACTCCATTATATTTTTGCTTGGTCTTACGATGAAATGCCAAGTATCGACCCTCGTATTGTCGAGCATGAGATTAAGACTTATCCCAACGCTAAGCCTATTTGACAACAATTGCGTGTGGTGAATCCTAGGAAAGCACCCGCGATTAAGGCAGAGATAGAGAAACTGTTGAAATCCGATTTCATCTATCCCGTTCCCTTGATGGAGTGGGTTTCAGACCCCGTTCTGGTGCATAAGAAGCAGGGAGTGATCCCCATATGTATTGATTTCCACGATTTGAATCTTGCTTGTCCTAAGGACAATTTCCCCACACCATTTATTGATCAGATTTTAGATGAGTGTGTAGGTAGCGAGGTTTTTTCCTTTATGGATGACTTTTCCAGGTATAATCAGATACAAATTAAACCTAAGGACCAACATAAGACTGCATTTATTTGTCCTTGGGGAACTTTCACATATCAAAAAATGCCTTTCGGCCTTAAAAACGCCAGAGCCACATTTCAGTGAGCAATGACCTTGATCTTCCATGATCTCAAGTCAATTATCGAAGTATGTTTGGATGACTTGGCTACTCATTCTCGTATGAGAATGCGTCATCCCTATCACTTGAGATTGGTATTCGAGAGATGGCGGCATTATTTGGTTAGATTAAATCCTCATAAGTACATCTTTTGTGTGAAGTCAGGTCATTTGTTAGGATTCATCGTTTCTAAAGAGGGTATAAGAGTTGACCCTTTAAAGGTTGAGGCAATACTTCAGTTGTCTCCCCCAAAGAATATTCGTCATCTTCAATGTTTGCAAGGCATGGAAAACTTCTTACGGAGATTTGTTGTCAACTTTGCCAATTTGACTAGAGGCTTCATGTTTCTACTGAAGAAGGACACCCCCTTTTGTTGGGATGAGCAAGCCCTGGATTCCTTTGATGCACTCAAGCGATCCCTCTCATCGACCTCGGTGATTAGTCCCCTGGACTATAGCCGTGATTTTCTATTATATGTGGCCACGTCCATGGAGATGATTGGTATGGTTTTGGTTCAAGAGGATGAGGAGCTCCAAGAGCATGTCATATACTATTTGAGCTGAAACGTTATTGATGCAGAGATTCATTACTCTCATGTCGAGAAGCTTTCTTTTGCTACCATACATACGGTTCAACGGTTGAGACATTATATTCTCCTTTGCCAGATTTTGGTTGTAGTCCATGTCAATCCGTTTCAATTCATCCTCACTCGAAGGATGATTGGGGGAAAATATAATAAATGGATTGTCATTCTGCAAGAATTCGATCTTGAATTTGTTTCAGCAAAATAAAAAAAGTCTTTAGTTTTTGCAGAGCTTATATCGGATTTCCCGAGCGAGGCCGAGGAGTTGGTTTGTGAAGATACGTTTGTCGATGAACACATCTTCTTAATCTCAAATTTAGACCCATGGTATGGAGATATCATAATATATTTACAAACATTGAAGACCCCTACTCACCTCTCATGAGATGAACGATGACAATTATGCCATGTCTCTAAGAACTACCTCATAGTGGATAACACTTTGTACCGCTGTGGGGTAGATTCCATTTTACAACATTATTTAAATCATGAAGAGGTTGAGGTAGTGTTGAATGATTGCCATGGAGGGGCGTGTGGTGGTAATTTATCTGGGCTTTCTACAGCTCAAAAGATCTTGAGAACGGGTTATTTCTGGCCGTCGATCTTTAAGGATTCTGTTGATGCGGTCAAGAGGTTCCACCCTTGCCAGGTGTTTGCATGTAATATGCGCTCTAAACCTTCCCTGTTACATCCCATTATCACCACTGGTCGCTTCACTAAGTGGGGGCTTGATTTTATGGATTGCAACCCAGCTTCAGCTGGGGGGCACCATCATATTATAGTGGTTGTTGATTACTTCATGAAATGGGCTGAGGCTATGCCTACAGTTAAATCCAACAGTGATACAGCCGCCCACTTCATATTCAACGAAATTATTACTCGGTTCAAAATTCCAAAATAGCTTGTCACTGACCATGGCTCGCACTTTCAGAACCATATGATGGAAGAGTTGGCATCAAAGTTAGGGTACAAGCAAGAGAATTCCTCCTCTTACTACCCTCAAGTGAATGGACAGGTAGAAGCAGTGAATAAATCACTCAAATCCATTCTCCAACGATCCATTGTGCAAAGCAAGAATAATTGGCACATTATGTTATATCCTGCTTTGTGGGCATATAGAACCGCTATTAAGACTGCCACTGGTTTTTCTCCATATCAACTTGTACATGGATTGGAGTCAATATTGCGGGTTGAATACAAGATTCCTCCTTTGAAGCTAGTTGTAGAACTCTTACCAGACACTTCACCATTGGAGGAGCATTTGGTCCACCTTGAGCAACTTTATGAGTAGCGTCGGGATGCCTTGGTAGCTCTAGAAGTCAATAAATGTCGTGTAAAGGTCCAGTACGATAAGTCTATCCATCCAAGGAGGTTTAGTGAGGGATACTTGGTCCTTTTGTGGGATCAACTAAAAGAACCCTTGGGGGTAGGAAATTTTAATCCCATGTGGTGTGGTCCTTACGTGGTCAAACGTGTGTTAGAGAAGGGTGCTTATGAGTTAGTGGATTATCAGGGAACGACCTTGGTAGAGCCTAGAAATGGGCTCTATCTCAAGAAGTACTATGCATGATTTTCAACCAAGGCTGCTTATTGTATATTAGTGTACAATTTTGCATAGTTAGGTATTTTTCTTATCGTGATCGGGTTTGTGATTAGTTTTTGGAATCTTCCACCTACATAGGATTCGTGGATGGTGCAAGCCGTCACACTCAACACTCAGCCGCTACTGCTTGGGTGATTTATACTCCTATGGGTCAGGTATTGTCTTCAGGAGGCGTATGTCTGCAGCCATATTCCAACAATGTTGTTGAATATAGTGTCGTTATTGAGCTTCTACGGGATGCCATTTCACATGGCGTTCTCTCTCTTGAGGTACATCTTGATTCATAGTTAGTAGTGTCACAGCTTAATGGTTTGTACCATGTTAGAGATCTGCCGTTATTAAGAAGATTCTTATGTGCGAGATTATTAGAACGACAATTTGACAATATAACATATATACACATTCCAAGAATTAATAATCAAGTTGCTGAATCATATGCTAACTATGTGTTAGATTGACATTTGTTTCATTCACAGTAAATTCATCACAAACACAATTTTTACAGATGTAAATAAATAAAACGATCACCATAAAACTTTCTATATAAACATCCAAAATGTGATAATACATAGTGTCATGATACAAAATTGGGGCTCTCAATCCACCAACATATAATACATGGTATTACAAAATGTATACACTCCCAGGTATCTGATACTATGGAGGAGGAGGAGGGTTGTGATCATGGAAGGTCACTATGGCTCTAGCTAGTCGTCGGAATAATCGCACCCATGCATGTGGTACACCCACCACATGCCGCTGCATAGCCTTAGGAAAGTCCTCAACTTGCGCCATGGGAACCCTATGTGTCAACCTCACAAAATTGGTATGAATTCTCTGGAGCTTCCGCTCCGCATCCACACCCACGATATCATATTTTCTTCCCCTCTGTCTATGACGAGGGAAGCCTTCTAGCCACCGTCGTCCCACATCTGCACACAAATGGTAGATGTCACAATGTATTGTCATGCAAAAATATGTCTTTTGATTCCATATAATCAGAAAACACAAAAAAAATAAATAACTCAAAAAATTTAAAAAAAAGAGAGGGTCGAGATTCGTTACCTATATCTACATATGTCGATCCTAGTGGTAGCAGCATGTCCAGGTCTCCCTGAAAATATATCCTCACATAGGGGTATTAATCGATGGAAACTATTTGTCATCACCACCATGGAAAGGATTCAGCTGGATAGGGGTTGGACACCCTACCTCCCCCCAGTCTGTGCATAGCATATGCCCAACATCGTTGGGCTGGATCTCGAACCCCGTGAAGAGGAACGTCCACTCTAGGGCTCAATCCTGGAACATGCTTGAAGAAAAACGTCCTCAGTATACTGCTGAACCCGAAGTTTCGCACTCTTCCTGCCTTACACTCACTGAGCTGATGTTTCATGTTTCTTAGTAGTGTAGTGCTCTAGTCATAAATCGTGGGTCTCATGCACTCCACTGCTTAGAACATCAGAGGCCACGAGGCCTAGTGGAGTGATGCCAAGCCTGCTATATTTCCCAATGTCGATAGTATGGCATTTAGGACTTGCACCTATATATCGTTGGTAGGGACTTGACTCCCCACCTTCTCTGTGTCTAGATAGCAGTACACCACAATGTACTCGTCGATAGTCAGGCCACCTCCTGGCCCACCATGAGAAAGAAGGTTCACTACTTCCCCTCGTCTAGAAATCCCAGTAATGAAGTATATGTCCTCCAACTCTATAGTTAGGGGCATCCCATCTATCTAGAAGGACTCCGAGTTTGGATCCCAGTAATCCACCAGCATCTGTAATAGTCTTTGTTTTTCCCTCAAACCACCAAGACACTAAAACTTGTAGATTCCAAATGCAGATAGAGCTTGTTGAGCCATTAGATCGACCCTTACTGCTTCCTCTAATTCACCATGTTCATGTTATCTCCACTCTAGGACCATCCTACACAAGAAATTGCTAATTTTCCCATTAGATTATTGAAAAAACCTTATGCGTGGCCTCATACGCGACTGTTTTCAAAACAGCCGCAAATGTACGCGGGTTTGGAGGCATTTTCCGTGTATATCCAGCCCTATACACGGAAAAAACCCTCTATTTCTGTGTGGGCCGTAGCACCCATTTTAGTTTGGCCTAGAAAGCTTAATTGACCATGGAATTTGATAAAAATTTCATCAAAATGAAAGAGAAGAGCAGGGATTAATACCTGGAAGAAACGGTATTAGATTCTGCCGACTGGATCTCCTGGAATTCGCTGTTGAAAATCTGAGCTCAAATGGGTAAAAGTTTCAAATGTTTTATAATATTTTGAATTGTTTACAATTTATAGAAAATTTTCAAATATTTGAAAATTTTTACCCCCTTTCCTATAGTTTTGACATTTTCTAACCATTTTGTACCGTTTTTGACATAATTCATGATGTAGAGGACCTTTTTCAGTGTCGTTTCAGCCGTTGGATTGACCTGTTCGTGCCGATCTCGGGTATCATGTCTAAACTGGCATATAGGTTAGGTTTCATCACCGTTTGCATTTTGCATGACCTTATTACCATATCATCATGACCTTAGGTATGAACCCACTCTATTATGTCACGGAACCTTCTTGCTATTTTGGAAGTGGCATGATATGAGTGGTAGAGCTTCACCTTACATGGGTGCCCTAGTTAGCTCCTTATTTGCATTTGGTTCCCATGCTGACATTTTCTCCTTTAGGGTGTGGGAGTCCGTTGTATAGTACTGCCATGACATTTCGTAAGAGCCTCATACTCCTCTTGATATTTTGTTGGCCTATTTCCCTTAGGAATCCCTCATGTCAAGTTGTGAATGCATTATCATGAGCTTTTCTTTCCTTATTTAGCTTTATGCCGGCTCCCCTGACATTGCGGTTTATCTATATAGCTCGAGTTTGTCTCATGTCTAGCCATGCAGAGCCATTTTTTATATCCTTCGCAGCTTGTTTTCCCTTTTGTATCGGGAGGGGATTTTCCCCCGAGTCTCGATATCCTACACATGTATCCTTGCATTGAGCATAGGTATGTTCCACTGCTTAAAACTAGTTTGTTTTCCCTTATGACACTCTTATCCTCCTAGTTTGTAACTATAAAGCAATTTTATTCTTATTTAAGCTTTTTAAATAACTGCAAAGTCCAAAAAAATCAAAAAACCAAAAAGCCGGACAAGGAAATATGTTATCTTTAGCAACTGTCGAGTCATGTCGCCTTCGAATAGAGCACTACATATCACATCCATTGGTTGGGTTTATAGTTTGACTTTAGGAGCTATACTCATTTATCTGAGTTTATCTCCATCGACTGGTTAATCTTCCAGTCCCTATGGAGCCTCTGTCGATGCCTCCTATGTTGCAAAGATGTCCCAGTTTGTATATCAAGTCTATGCTTCTTTCTTTCAATCACCATATGCCGTTATTCTCTTGTTCAAAGGAAATTGAAGCCTGAGTCGGCCATTCCTCAGTTATCTTGAATTTGCATGTCAGCCATTCCCAGTACAGTTACTGGTTCATGCACCTTATGATCGAGTCCTTCCACATTATACAGCTTTGCTGAGTACCTCATGTTGGATGATGGGGGATGCCTTAATTCCCTCCTTCCAGTGGATTTCATCCCATCGACTTCAGATCATTTATTCTGGGATTGGAATCTAGAGTCAGTTTGAGTGCCTTGAGACTTGCAGTCATCAGTGGTAGGTTCTCTCTCCATCGACAGTCTTTGGGAATACATCAATGTCCCCTAATTGATGGATCCTATCAAGTGTTCGACTTCAAAAAATTTATTCACACTTGTTAGTTTGCACTCTAGTACCTTAATTCCCATTTTCATTATTGCTGGTTGATCTCACGTATGTTAACGGTATACATCAATGACCGGTAATCAGACGACGGACTACTATGTTCGATGTCGACACCTCTATTGGCATAGTAGGACATGTAATCGTAGCAGTTTGTGTAGAATACTTTCCAGAGTGGTGGCATCTCTTATATGCTACCTCCTTGATCGTGCCATTGTTCATGAGATTTCAGCTCTCATGGCTTGATTCGAGTATATGTCAGACATTTCTAGCCATTGTGGATATCTTGATCTATTATATATCTTCAGCCATTATGGAGATCATGGTCCTTTGTATATATTCATCATGGAGATTCTAATCTATGTATATTGTACGTGGAAATGACCACTTATGTGATATCTTGTATCATGCCTATTCATGGCCATTGTATTATTATATATCAAGGACTTCTATATGTATTTGCAGTTATGTGCAGAGTTGTATTATTGTACTATGTTGATTGGGTGGTTGGTCTTCCATTTGGGATCCTTCATCACACCAATTCTGGGATGGACTTATAATGTATTTCAGCCATCGTATGACCCCTATGACCTCACACATTAGGGGGCATCTGTTATAGTTGACTTTACCACTCCAAGTGAATCACACTTTGTATGTCCTTCCCCTATCGCGCTACAGACTCGTTGGACCCCGTGGACCATTTTTTGTCCTTTGATGTTACCTTGATCATCCCCAAAAACATGTGAAAAATGATACACGCGACTTTTAAACCTCTAATCGTGTATATACGCGGGTTTCACCACTAAAACTGCGTACATTAGGATGTGTGCAAAATCCAAATCCTTTTGAAAGTTTTCCTTGACATGGATCTGACTCACTTTACTCCTAGCCTTCCATATGACTTGAGATCGCTCGGATTCGACCTTTCATTACCCCTTTGAAAAGCTATATAAGGAAATCTATGGTACATTGAAGGAATATGAGACAATTGAGAGCAAAGAAACTATAGTCCACTGTTGCCGGAACTTATGCTTGAGTCTGCATCCCTTTGTCCCTTGGAGCACTTTTGTGTTCTTCCCAAGCTTTCCTTTTTCTTGTGAGCTTGCTATCGAGAGATGGAGGATTGAGGTGGTGGAGGCCCAAGTGGGGGTTCAGTTTCTTCGGTTCACAGGCGTGCCATTAGAGGTTGTATCTATTGTAATCTCTTATTTATATTAATAGAAATATATTTTCCTATCCAATAATGTGTGTTTGAATGAATATTTTATCCATGGGATGTTTTCAAATGCTTATACATTGTTGATTATATATGCTAGAATAGATCTGACACCATGATATATAGAATTCTTGTATTGTTTACTTGTTGTTGAGGAAGTAATTTATCAATTCAAGCTAAAGTTAGAAAGCTCAACAGGGATCTACTTCAACCATCCGGAATAAGGTACGAGGTCTGATCCTTCAGTGTTATACATTTAATTTCTATTGCATATTGGAAAAGATTGATTTGTGGAGTCAAGCTCTCTATTGTGGCACCCCAAGCCATAGGAATTTCTCTCCGTAACAATCATCATCATCATCATCATCATGTTGATCGTCATCATCTTCATGATCATGATCATGATCATCATGAACATCATCATCATCATCCTCATTATCATGATGTTCATCATCATCATCATCATCATCATCATCATCATCTTCACCATCATCATCATCATCATCATCACCATCATCATCATCATCATCATGTTCATCATCATCATCATATTCATCATCATCGTTATCATGACCCTCATCACCACCACCATCATCATATTCATCATTATCATCATCACCATCACCACCATCATCTTCATCACCATCATCATCACCATCATCTTCATCATCATCATCATGTTGATCATCATCATCTTCATCATCATGATAATCATGATAATCATCATCTTCTTCTTCATCATCGTCATGTTAATCATAATCATATTCTTCTTCATCATCATCATGTTGATCATCATTGTCTTCATCATCATGATCATTATCATCATCATCATCTTCATCATCATCATCATCATCATCATCATCATCATCACCATCTTCATCATCATGGTCATCATCATCATCATCCTCATCGACATCATCATCATCTTTATCATCATCACCATCATCTTCAACATAATCATCATCGCCATCATCATGTGATCATCATCGTCATCATGACCCGCACCATCACCATCATCATCATATTCATCATCATGATGTTCATCATCATCATCACCATAATCTTCATCATCATCATCATGTTGATCATCATCGTCTTCATCATCATGATAATCATGATAATCATCATCTTCTTCTTCATCACCATCATGTTAATAATCATCATCATAATCTTCTTCATCATCATCATCATCATGTTGATCATCATCATCTTCATCATCATGATCATGATCATCATGATCATTATCATCATCACCATGATGTTCATCATCATCACCTTCATCACCATGATCATGATCATGATCATCATCTTCTTCATCATGGTCATCATCATCATCATCACCGTCGTCGTCGACATCATCATCATCTTCATCATCATCATCATCAGCATCATCATCATCATCATCATCATCATCGCCATCATCACCATCATGATAATCATCATTGTGATCATGATCATGATCATCATTATCATCATCATAGTCTTCATCATCATCATCATGTTCATCATCATCATCGCCATCATCACCATCATCTCTATCATCTTCAACTTCATCATCATCATCATGTTGATCGTCATCGTCTTCATCATCATGATAATCTTGATAATCATCATCTTCTTCTTCATCATCATCATGTTAATCATCATCATCATCATCTTCTTGTTCATCATCATCATCATGTTGATCATGATGGTCTTCGTCATCATTATCATCATCATCATGATCATTATCCTCATCATCATGATGTTCACCATCATCCTCTTCTCGGTTGTTTTTTCCTGCTTTATTGCGATGGTGTCTGGGATGGGTGTGAATCATTGGATGGGGTTGATGGATGGGATCGGATATCACTTCCGGTTGATTAGTGTGCAATTGTTGAGTTAACTCCATTGGAAGAAGATCAATCATCTATTTCTATAGATGTTGATCATGTCTCAGACCTTGTACAACCTGATATGATGCATTTCCTTAACATTTTTTTTTGTTTATTTATGTAGTTTTCAAACTCACATTAATGGCCTTATATCAGATGAAAATTATTTGATCATATACCTACAATCATATTATGAAGGACACATATACGTAGTGGTTGCCTCAAAAGATAGTAAATGGGGTGGCGATTACTGGTTGGCACATTGTATAGAGGGAAAGAAAACCCTCATTATGTCCATGAATGACGATGAAAACAACCACTTCCCAATAAGGTCTATGGTTGTTAAAGGTGAATACCTTACACATGACAACAATGCAAGAAAGAAGGGTGGATATGTTTATAGGGATTATAAACCAGGTGCAAGTGTGTATCACTTTACCAACTTAATCATTGGTATAAACCTCTAGGTATGAGCAATTCCTAGCCGAAATTCATCAAAGGGATGCTACTTCTTACCAGATAAAGAGCATGAGAGACTAATGGACACCATCATTATATGATATGATCCATAGGGTTTGGTTGTATGATAATAGGTGGGATCTAGCATGAAGAGGTATGTTACATAATTTTAATTTTCCCATGTATGTTGCTTATGAATATGCCAAAAGTTCTCTTGTATGTCAAGTTAATGAACAAGCCAAGTTTTACATATGATCAATAAACCCTATATATCAATCATATGAACATTTCAAGATTTCATTTACGTGATATAAATAACATTAGAATACATACATGTACCTCTTTAGGTCATACCTATCCAAGTTCTTTGTAGGCTCTCTTACACTACTAAAATCCTAATTTGTCAAGTAGGTAATATTGGCAATGTTTTCAGCCGATATATAAAACTAGGATGATGGAAACAAGATGTCGCAATGATCACTTTTTGTTTTAAGGCTTGTATAATTTTCTTTTTGACAGCTCACCTCTTATACCATGCTAATTTTTTTATTATAACCATTAGTTCAATGCATAAAGGTAACCATAAAACATTTACATAAAGAATTTAACATGT